>JAOTRH010375465.1:0-35735 GCA_034768845.1 Heliamphora exappendiculata | reverse complement strand
CACTGCATGTATAGAACGGTAGATATGAGAGAGAGAGAGAGAGAGAGAGGGAGAGCTACTTTCTAATAAATGTGATGAGCAAGAGAGAAGAGAGAGAGAGAGAGAGAGTTGGAGATGCTAATGAGTGTTTAAGATTGATATATGTATATTTTCTCTCTTTTTTGTTTCAGTTTACCTACTGTACAATATTTATTCTTCTTCTTCTTCTTCTTGATTAATACTGCTTATTTTTTATTAGTTATACTTTTTTATGAGTAGGTTCAAACTAAAAGGCAATAATTTTTGCACACAAACTTAAAATATTGCCTGTTTTGGGACCTCTATGAGGTATTTGGATTCATTAATTTTGCTATAAAAAAATTTATTACTTGGAGAGAGGTTTATATAATAAATAAATATCTTCAAAATTATCTAATCTTTCTCTTCACCACTTGCAAAACTTATTTGTTTTCTTTTCTTTTCTTGATCATTGTTAGGTCTCAACTTATGATTTTGTCATTTTATTATTTGTTTTCAAAGGATTTTGTCATTTTATGATTCAATGGTTTGTATTCAATGGTTTGTTGATTAATTAGTTTTTAATGTATTGTTAATTTGATTTATGAGGGATTTTTTAGCATTTCAAGTAAACTTTGCTCTTAATAATTGAAGATGTTTTAGCTATTGTTCCTCTCCTCTTTTTGATCAACCTTCACTACTATTTGCTCATCAACTTTGATTGGAATTTCTCTGTTATGATTTAAGTTCAATATTAGATCAATTTTAAGACCTTTTGTTTATAGTGATTGATTTTTCATAATCTACAAACCTTAGTTGACCCTAGTATTTTAGGACTTCATAGTACTTTCGCATTTTGATTTGGCAGAAATTTAGAGCATTATATCTCAGTGATCACTGCAACATTTTCTTTCTTTCTTCTTTTCTTTTCTTCTTTTTAATTTCCTTTCTCCTAGAAAAAAAACTGCAAGATCTTGTTCATATAAGCAAATTAATTTAAAAAATAATCACTTTGTGATAAATTTGATAGAATTTAATTTTTTAAAGTGAAACACTGAAACCTATCTCGCCCCCTTTTCCCCTATGAATTAAAGGTGCACGAATAATAAATTACAGACTAATTGTGGTTCGTGTTGCTCAATCCATGAGTGGGTGCATTCACTTCTTTACTAAAAGGAAGAACTAAAACAACTGAGCACAGATTTGAGTTTGTTCCTGACTGAGTAATTAGTTGCTATTTTATTGGGAAAATGGGAATTCATTTTAATTAGGGGAGAGTTTCCAAATGAATTAAAGGGCCTACCTTGGGTGCAATTGTAAGGTTGTTGCTACCATGATTATAAATTAGCTAGTAATTTTAGTCAACAGACTTATGAATAATTGTTCAATAGTTTTGAATTACCATGTGGTATTATTTATACGGTGCTCTCATCTAATAACGGAGCGTAAAACACTCTAGATGGAAAAATGTGTGCCCACCCTTGTTGGATAGGTAGCAGACAAGGGTAATCCACTTAATATATATCGAGTATTTTTATTTGTCGGGAGCACCATGTGTCATCGCCTACTTTGTCCATATAGAAAGCCTATTAGTTAGAAATGCTTAGGCAGATGAGAGACCAACCAAAAATTAATTTTACTATTGTTGATCAATAGTGGAGGAGCTAGGAATCCTCTTTCTCCAGATTTCTATGTTCTCCCGTCCCAATGCACTTTCATTCGCACCATCATATAGAAGTCTTAAAGTATAATTTAATGGCTAAAAGTGCATTGAGACAGAAAAACACACAATAAACATTCAAGAAAGAATTTCATGCTTAGCTCATTGGAAATGCGATATGTTCAAGGGTGGTAAAAAGGAACATTAATTTTAGAGATACAAAAATTAACCACATAATTGGATACATAAAGTTTATAGATGGCTAGAATTTTACTAGATTGGTTGATCGAGCCTACATCATATAAAATCCTAGCCATTCATCAACCACAAAATTGGATAAATAAAGTTTATAGATGGCTATGATTTTACAAGATCGGTTGATGGAACCTATATCATATAAAATTCTAGCCATCCATTCATCTTTTTGTGCCCGATTCTTTGACTGATTTCTTTGTTCTTAAAATATTTTTAAAAAAACATGTCTTAATTAATCTCTTTGCTACTGCAAAAGTATTTAGAAATTCAAGGGTATGTAAACAACTTAGTGTACATAATTAGAAGAGCATCCAAATAGTATCAATTGGAGTAATTGGTTAATTTGAGAGAGAGAGAGAGTTCACAAAGTTGAACTTTGTTTAACATTTTTCTAAGCCTGTATATGGTTAATTTTGTGCAAGAACTAATACCAAAATCAAATGGGTGCGACCATGATTTTCTTGTCCCAGCCTTTCCATATAATAGCATTAACAATTTGAATTGTTCTAAAAAAAGCAAGCAAAATCAAAAGTCATTAAAATGAGTAAACAATGGAGAGAGAGAGAGAGAGAGAGAGAGAGAGAGAGAGAGAGAGTTATGGAAACGGTAAAAGAGTTGGGGCTAGAGTGAGTGGTGAACCAGGTTTTTCAATTGGGAGTAGGGAGAAAGAATTTGCGCATGAAGACCAGAGAGCTCTTCGAAATGCATCCACTGTATTTATTGATAATATTCCGAACCAAGTTCATCATGCTTGACTTCGGAATATATTCAATCAATGTGGGAGTGTGGCAGATGCTTTCATCCCCAAGAAGAGAAGACAACAGAGTAACTCAAGGTTTAGGTTTGTAAGATTCTAGGACCCTAGGAGTGTAGCTAAGGCAATCATGAAGTACAATGGAATGTGGTGCTTGGTTCAGAAGTTGGGTGATAGGAAAGCATGGTTGGGATTGCATAGGGGATATAATCCAAGGAGGATGGGTCCACACACAGTTGAGAATTAGTATAGCTAGGGCATTAGTAACCTTTTTACAGATGATGTACATAGTATAAAGCGAAGAAGGGTTGAGTTTGTGGGGCCTAGGGAGGAGACAGTTGAGGCCATTGAGATTGACGAGAAGTGGGTTAAGAGTTGCGCGGTGGGCATAGTCAACGATCATGTAATCATTGCTAGTATCCAATAGACCATAACAGCTAATGGTGTTCTTGATATTTCTGTTAAACCAATGGGGGGATCAAGGTTCTTCTCCAATTTTCTAACCCAGAGGCTAAGAAATCTTTCCTTTCGGGTGCTAGGGACTGTTGAGATATTATAATTTAAATTTAAAATCTTTCTTGTAAGCTAATCCTATCTATATTTTGTAACTTCATGTATCTATAAATATAGAGCTCTCTCTTTATGTTTAACAGAGAGAAAATATTCCATTCATATTCTTGTGAGTAGTATATTCAACATGATATCAGAGTCATCCACTGTCAGTTCTTCTTCTTCCTCTTCAACTACAATGTAGTCTCAAACTTTTCAACCAGTTTCCCTCAACAATGCTCATCATTTCATTTTCATCAAGCTAACTTCAAAAAAATTTCTCTATTGGAAAACCCAACTGTCCCCATATCTTCGCGGTCAGAATCTTCTTGGCTTCGTCGATGGCACCTTTCCATGCCCTCCATCCACCCTCCTACGCAATGGTGCTCCCACCCAGAATCCTGCTCATGCTGCTTGGGTATCTCAAGATCAACTCATCATGAGTCTGTTGATCTCCTCTCTTTCTGATGAAATCCTGTCGTTAGCTGTTGGGCTCACCACTTCTCGTGAGATTTGGGTTACTCTTGAAACCTCTCTTGCGTCTTCTTCTCAAACGTTGTTCTATTACAACGTTTCTTCATGAAGCCAAAACCATTGCTGATGAACTCTCTGCCATTGGCAAGCCTCTCTCTCCAGTCGAATTCAATCTCTATGTCTTCAAAGGTCTTCAACCCGAGTTCCGTGATCTTGTTACTACACTTGCTGCCCATTCAGATCCAGTATCCTTCTCTGAACTTCATAGTCTCTTACTCAGTCATGAGTTTCTCCACAAAGATGATTTCTCCATGCTTCAAATCTCCTCTTCTTCGGCTACTCCTCAAGCCAACCTTACTCACACCACGGCCTGCCCTCGTGATAATCAATCTGGTACCAATCGGGGCTCTTCTGGCTCCTCTCGCTCTCGCGGTCGTGGTCGTCACAACCATAATGGTCGTGGTCGCTATCGCTCTAATTATGCTGGCATTCTTCCTCTCCCGTCATCTGATACTCGGGCTCGCTGTCAAATCTGTGGTTTAACCAACCATACTGCTGCTCACTGCTACCATCGGTTTAACCAACATGTTAATCCTAGTGCTCACCTCACTACTTATGGCTCTCCATCGCCTGCTCCAATGGATTAGTTTCCTGATACTGGTGCTACACACCATGTCACTCCGGACATTGCCATTCTCTCTAATGTGAAAAACTATCATGGGACCTCTCAACTACACGTCAGTAATGGTAATGGTATTTCCATTTCACACATCGGTTCTTCTGTTCTTCACTCTCCCACCTCTTCCTTTCCTCTTCCTACAGTTCTTCGTGTTCCCTCTTTCACTAAATCATTGCTTTCTGTTCATCAGTTTAGCAAAGATAATAATGTCTTCTTCGAATTTCACCCATCTCATTTTCTTGTTAAGGATCAAGCTTCCAAGAAAGTTCTTCTTCACGGTAAGAATAAAGATGGCCTCTACAAGCTTCAATCATCGGTCTCCTCTCCGCTGGCACTACCCTCCGAATGCGTCCCTCTCACTCACTGGCATCATCGTCTCGGTCATCCCCATAAACGTGTCCTTCGTCAAGTCATCAAAGCTCATGCTCTCCCATTTTCTTCTTCAAAATCATGTCCCAGCAGCCTTTGTCACGCATGTCAACTTGGCAAATCCTCCCGACTTTCACTGCATTGTACTGAGAATAAAAATTTAGATCCTTTTGATTTACTTTTCAGTGATGTATGGGGACCTTCACCAATTCCGTTTGCTGATGGTCATAAATATTTTGTTATCTTTATGGATGCTTTAACAAAATATATTTGGTATTTTTCAATATTCAATAAATCTGATGTATTTCTTTTGTTCACGAAATTTCTTGCCATGGTTGAACATCAATTTTCTTGTAAAATCAAATATGTTCAAACCGATTGGGGTGGCGAATATCGTCAACTCCATCCTTATTTTCAAAATTTGGGTATCATTCATCGGTTACCGTGTCCTCACACTCTTGAACAAAATGGTTTAATTGAACGTCGACATCGTCATATTGTCGAAACTAGTCTTGCCCTTCTTGTGCATGGTTCTGTTCTTCACAAATACTAACATTTTGCTTTTGAAATTGCTGTCTACTTAATTAATCGTCTACCATCTCGTGTCTCACATAATTTTTCCCCATTGCAGCTTTTGTTTAAACGGTCTCTCGATCATCATTTCTTAAAAATTTTTGGTTGTTTATGTTATCCTTAGCTTTGTCCCTATCGCACACATAAAATTTCTTTTCGTTTCACACCGTGTGTTTTTCTTGGTTACGGTCCATCTCACTTGGGCAATCGGTGTCTTAATTTTACAACCGGTCGTATTTACACAGTGCGTCACGTCTGTTTTGATGAAAATTAATTCCCTTTTTCCAATGAATTTTGACAGCATATCTCCCCCAATTCTCCACCCACGTTGCCTTCCCCCTTTGTCACGTTTCCTCTCCACATTCATCATCCACCACCTCCCATTTCTTCCACTTCTCCCAACATGAATCCACCGTTGCTATCATCTCCACTCAATTCGGCAAGCTTATCCCGACTGCATCAATCTCCCCAAATTCAAATTCCAACTTATCCGTTCAATTCAAATTTGCACTCAAGAGGATTCAACTTATCTCCTAATAATTCCTCCTCACCTGCCCAGACTCAATCTTCCCCAAATTCAATCCCACAATTTTCGCCTCCATCTCACATTCTTCACCTGCTCACCAATCTTCACTTCAGCCGCACCTTCAAACCTCACTGGTTCGGCCTTCATCTTCATATTCTTCTCCACTTATCTCGGTCTCCTCTCTCTCCTCGTTACCCCCTTCCATTCAAACCAACAATCTTCTCCCAAAAACTCGGCAGACCAATTCTCTCACTCACAGCTCACCCACACAAACTGCTATTCCTTCTATTTCAGCCCCATCCCGTCCAAATCGTCGTCCACCGCGACCTCCTCCATCCAAATTGTACCTCCACTGATCCCTCTGTCCTCCACCGCTTTCGGTTCATTCCCTATCAATTTTTCCAATTCTAGCTATATCCATATCTTTCCCAACTCCCTCCATTCCGAACCCATCTCCTTAAGTTTCGGCAACTGGGTTCTCTTCCACACCCAATCTCACCACTTTCACTTCCTCTCTGCCAGTTCAATCCTCTTTATCTGCTCCCTTTGCTTCAAATCAGGGATTTCCACTTGCAACAAATCAGGGATTTCCATCGGGTCCTACTCTTTCACCTATCTCCACTACCCGAACCCCTGTGCCCTCTCCCTATACCGGATCTCTTCCTAACCCAACCAAAACCCAACTCTTATCTCCTCTAGTTTCTGCCACCTCATCTTCCTCATATTCGATTCCACCTACTCAAAGTCTTAGTCTTATTATCGGTTTAAATCATCCACCACAACTTACTAATTCCAATCCCTCCTCTACTCGAACTCATCCAATGGTTCTTCGCCACATGTCCCCACCTCCGAATGCTTTGTTCACCCAATCATCTTCTCCCTCAACATCTAATTCTACTTCTGTTTTTACTCCTGAACCCACGCGTTTTAACTTGCCAACAAAAACCCTTTATGGCGTCAAGCCATGTCTGCTGAAATCAATGATCTTATTCGTAATGGCACTTGGAGTCTACAACCCCCTCCTCCTCGTTCCAATATCATTGGGTGTAAATGGGTTTATCGGATCAAACATCGTGCAGACGGGTCCATTGAACGTTACAAAGCCCGTTTGGTGGCAAAAGGTTTTCATCAACAAGAAGGTATCGATTATTTTGAGACTTTCAGTCCTGTTGTCAAACCTACTACGATTCGGACTATCCTCTCCATTGCTGTTTCTCGCGGCTGGTCTATTCGCCAATTGGATGTTCATAATGCATTTCTTCATGAAATTTTACACGAAGAAGTTTACATGCATCAACCCCCTAGATTTGTTGATTTGGATCACCCTAACTATGTGTGCAAGCTTTACAAGTCTCTTTATGGTCTCAAGTAAGCATCCTGTGCTTGGTTCTCTCGGCTCACCACTTTTCTTCAATCCATTCACTTTCGTGCCTCTAAATCTGATTCATCGTTGTTTATTTATCATCATGCTGACGCCAGTATATTTATCTTAATTACGTTGATAATATTATTATTACTGGCTCTTCTTCATCTCATATTCATCGTATTATCTCTTCTCTTGGTGAGGAATTTTCCATCAAAGATCTTGGAAACATTCATTATTTTTTGGGTGTCGAGGTTCATTCTACATCCACCGGTCTCTTTCTATCTCAACACAAATACATTCTGGATATTTTTCATAAATCTGGGATGAATCATTCGAAGCCAATTCATACACCTCTCTCCACTACATTAAAGTTGACTACTGCCGCTGGGCCTCCATTTAAAGATCCAACTTTATATCGCCAAATTGTTGGCTCTCTCCAATATCTTTCACTCACCCGGCCTGACATAGCCTTTGCAGTCAACCGATTTTGTCAATATATGCACTCTCCCACATATACACATTGGCAAGTTGTGAAACGGATTCTTCGCTACCTCAAACAGACATCTACTTTTAGTCTTCTGCTTTGCAAATATCTCTCCTCACAATTGTAGGGTTTTTCTTATGCCGACTGGGCTGGTTGTATGGATGATCGTAAATCAACTGGTGCTTATGCAAATTATTTAGGAAATAATTTAATCTCTTGGTCATCCAGAAAATAACGCACTGTTTGCACGATCATCTACTGAGTCCGAATATAAGGCACTCGCTGATGCTACTGCTGAAGTCTCCTGGCTACGGTCACTTTTAACTGAACTTGGTATCTTACTCGCTCAACCACCTATTCTTTGGTGTGACAGCCTTGGTGTCACTTATTTGTCTACGAATCCTATCTTTCATGCGCGCACCAAACATGTTGAGATCAACTTTTATTTTGTTCGTGACAAAGTAGCACGCAAAGAGGTTCAAGTTTAATTCATCTCTACCAAAGATCAGATTGCTAACATTCTTACCAAGGCTTTGCCTTCTACCTCTTTTCACCAACTTCGCGACAAGCTGTAAATCCTATCATTGGACAAGCTGCAAATCTAATTCTTGGTTTCTACATCTTGAGGGGGGCTGTTGAGATATTATAATTTAAATTTCAAATCTTCCTTGTAACCTAATCCTATCTGTATTTTGTAACTTCATGTATCTATAAATATAGAGCTCTCTCTTTATGTTTAACAGAGAGAAAATATTCCATTCATGTTCTTGTGAGCAGTATATTCAACAGGGACTGGTTAGAGAATTGGTTTGAGGTAGTACACGAGTGGAGCTACAAGGGAACAACCTCACTAGGAGAGTGTGGGTACAGATAGAAGGTGTATCACTTTATGCCTGGAATGAACACGCCTTGGTGAGTATAGGGGGCAAGTGGGGTGTTGTGGTCGGGGTTGATGAGAAAACTAGTAAAAGGCAAGATATTAAAATATGGAGGGTCCTTGTGTCCACTAGTAATGCGAACTCCATTAACTAGTTCTACCACCTTAAGGTGGAGAAGTTTATATATCCCATCAGGTGTAATGAGCAGAACTTTCAGAAGTTATTTTTGTGGGACGATCAGTGTGGAGATGAAGGCCTCTGTAATGCTAAACCTAAAGGGGACGTTACAAATGTGCGTGGGTCGGCGTGCAAATTGATTGAAAATTCATTAACTAAATCATTTATAGCGGTATAAAATTTTTTATCCCATCACTGAACCACTCACTTCATAAAACTGGCGAATTAGTTATTTTTATGGGTGGTTTTGCAATGGTGAATCGGACAAATTGACAGTTTAAAAATTAAGTAAATATTTTATTAAAATGTTATTTTATTCAATATCAAAACAAAAATAAAGCCATATATTTTTAAAGGGATCCATAATAACAATGAAATATCCTCATTATTTTAAAAGTTTTCTGTTTACTGAAGACCTGAGGTTATAACTTATGAGTTACAGACTATACAGTACAACAACCACAACCTATAAATTAAGAATAACACTGAAAAATAATTAAGTAATAACTATTATATGCGAGCGGGTCGATTGATTGATGGGTAGAAGTGGTTCAAAATAACACCATCAATTGACCCACGTATTTTTCTTCTCAATCACCCAAATCGCCTTGTTCTTTCATTTTAATTTGCTTGGGTCAGTGCGGTGTGGGCGGGTGTAGGTACGAGGTGGTTGGATTGATTGTAAAATTTTTGAATAACCCTATGGGACGTGGCCGAACCATCCATCCATGTCAAGGTGGACCTTGCAAGTGCTTTTGAAGAGGAGGTAAGGGAAGTGCAAGCTAACCTTGCCTCTGTAATGAGCCGTTGATCATGCCTGGTCAAGGAAGCCTCACGGAGAAGGCGTCTGAGGACGTGGAATTAGCTTAGTTGAGGAAACCAACTCTAATGTTGCAGTCGAGATTTCAAATTGTAAAACAAAAAGGGTAATACCCTCAGAGCATACATGTAGCAGCCCTAAAGGGTCTAGAAAAGGGGTTACAACTAGCAAGAAAGGTCAAAAAGGAGGTCAGAGAACCAAGGAGCTGGGAGCGAGCAAGGGTGCTGACCTACGGGAACTAAGTAGACCCTAGTGCTTGCTGAGTTCAATTGTAGGGTTATTTCTGTCGTAGGGTTATTTTTGCTGAAGGGAGTGCTGATAGGGGTAATGTTGAGGACTTATATGAATTTGGCAATCCCCATGTTGACTCAGAACATTATGAGCAGATCCAAATACGTACTATAGGAGGGAAGAAAAAGAAGAAGAAATTGTTGGCAGAGTTAGGCCTTCTAACTATCAGAAATAGTGGAGAAAGGGCAAAGCACAAAAAGACTAAAAGTAGGCAGCTGAGTCAACAACTTTAGTCCAATCTTCCCTATCTACCCAAGATTTCTTGAACTACAACAATATCATCGGTAGGGAGGCCGAACTGGTCCTTGAAACTGGAAGAGTAATGGGCCTAAACTTTGTAAGAGGTGAGGCTCAGATCCTATCAAATGTGATGGCTATGAAAGAGGTTGAAGTTAGAATGAGGAAAGGCTGGGGTGATCTTCCATGAGGATATTATCCAAAAATGTTACGGGGATGGGAAGGTCATAGAAAAAGAGAATGATAAGGAAGCAGATAGGGAGTAGGCATATACAAAATGTGTTTCTCCAAGAAACTAAGTGGGTAGAGTGTAATCATGCTAAAGTTAGGTTTATCTGGGATAGTGATGAGCGTGTTTGTGTAACGCCCAAAATCTCAGGAACATTATGACATACACAAACACCCAAAATCTCAGGAACATTATGACATACATATAATAGTAGGGATTATGCTAGTGAACCATTTTATAATTAGAATATAAGTAACACATCCATAAACATTAGGGTTTTTCACGACAAATACCACAAAGGTAAAGATTATAGTTATCCACTAAAAAAATAAGAGTTTGGTTACCGATGGAAAAAGAAAAAAAAAACAACTATAATAAAGTGAGAGTGACAACAAAAGAAATTTAAAATTGATCTTTCCTACGCAACCCCAAAATCTTGTCTCCCTGAGAATTCCTTTGATGCATTGAACCTTTTGACTTTTGTAACGACTCGAACTTTTGAAATTTTTTTTAATAAATCAAATATTACTTAATAAATATAATAATAAATAAGATATATAATTTATAACAATAAATAATTTAATAGCATAATAATTTTTTTAGAAGATAAAATTTCTTCAAGAAAGAAATAACTTTTAGAAGGCTATAATTTTTTTTTCAGAAGATAAAATAATTAGGAAACAAATAAGTAAAATAATGATATTTATACATATAAATCTTTATCTCTATATATACATGCATATGCCATTAGGGTTGGATTAATTTAGAAATCACTGTACCGCAACAGTAGCTTAGGAGAAATCCCAAAAAAATCAGTGCACCGCTGGGGAGAAAATCGGGGGAGAAAATCAACCTGCGTTTTCGCACGGATCAAGGGCTAAACGAAGTTGGATCATCGTGATTCTTAACAAGCATACTCATGGCATCGTGTTTTTTATAATCAACGGTTTCGTTTTTCAACCAGTAAGATTTAAACCTACATTTATTTTTGTTGATCGTTACGAATAAAATTCGATTATTCCGGCGTTCCGTTTTCTTCTCGTTCTCCAACCGTTCTTCGTTTTTTTTAGAAAGAGAGAGAAGAATGAGCCTCTGGATTTGTAAAACTAAGAAAAAGTCTAAACCATTCGTCTCAAACCGAAGCCATTATCGTCGTGCTGTCGTAGAAAAGCGAAAAATGTAACCGAAATCACTAGTTTCACAACGCATCGATATTATTTCTTTTCTTTTGATTTTAGTTTCAATTATTTGCTATATTTTAATATGTATGATAAATATTCTGATATTAAGGATTTGCTCTTAATATAAGCAATTAATCAAAAATTGAAAAAAAAATAGCCGAATCACTAGATGTGTGCCGTTCAATATTTAATTACTTCGATGAATCCTATGATTATTTAGTTGATGAATTTTTTTGAATATGTGTAATAAATATTTTGAAATTAAAGGGGTTTATTTCAAAAATATAATAATAATAATAATAATTAATCAATTAGTCAAATTTTAATTGGGTTTCGTAGAAAAAGTTAAATTATTATTATTTTTTTAAAGGAAGTTATGTAAATACGAAACTCGGATTCAAACTGACACTTGACACATTTTGTTTGATTCTATGATTATTTGTTTATCGATTCATGCATATTTAGATATCTTATGCTGTCATTGATGATCGTATGTTAAGTTATCAATTTTTTTTTGTTATAGCATGATTCGTATTCACATGATTGGTTATCGATTTTAGCATGATTTTAACTATTGAGAATATGCTCATTGGGAGGGTTACATAAATAAATTTCGCATGCTAAAAATCATAATGGGATTAATTACGAGGGGTTAGTTGTATGTCGTGGTTTGTGGTGGTGATAGATATTATCAAGGTGCACCAACCGCAGGCTGGGCCGGTGTTCGAACTTTGATAATATCC
Organism: Heliamphora exappendiculata; assembly: GCA_034768845.1. Lineage (NCBI taxonomy): Eukaryota > Viridiplantae > Streptophyta > Magnoliopsida > Ericales > Sarraceniaceae > Heliamphora > Heliamphora exappendiculata. The sequence goes on along the minus strand of JAOTRH010375465.1, from coordinate 23,493 downwards.
AACGGAGTTTAGATTTTTGATAAGTTACCTGGCAGACACTCGCCGTAAGCTGGGCCGGTGTATATTTTAGGATAACTTATCAAGCAGACACAAATGCATTCTCGGTTGTAATTCTAGGATAATTATCGGGCAGAAACAAACTTTAAGCTGGGTCTTGTTATTATTTTAGGATATTATCTAGCTGGAACCGTAGAAACTTCTCATATATTAGATTTGATGTTGATGATGATGAGGAGGATGTGTTTGGGTAGTGATTCAGGATAATTTTAATTAGAGTTATTAGTAATTAATTAAATCACGATGCATTTTGATATATCTGTTGTTTATTTGTTGCTACCTGTTGATGTGATTAGCTATCGATGCATACTTTACTTGTGATGAGTTTACTGAGTTCTTCGAACTCATGACTTCGTTTTATGTTGTCTTGGTGATTCAAACACCAGATTCTGAAGTGTAGGATGACGTCATAGAGGAGAATATAGAAGAACAGATAAAGCCCTGGTTCATGGGAACCTAGCCACCAGAGTCTTTATTATCAGCATATTTTTTTATTTTTAGTTATTTTTTTATTACTTTTCGCTGCAAAAATAATGATGTAATAAAGTTTTTCATTTAATTTTATTTTTTATTTTTTGAGAAATATTAGAATAAAATTTTGCCTTTCTATTGCCTAGTATTTTATTTGTCGCTCTAGATGAATTAAAAATTTATGGGTCGTCACAGTTGGTGTCAGAGTACTAGGTTCAATCTTTACCCACGCAATCATAGATTCAACTTAAATAAGGTTAAAACGTAAAAAAAAATTTAATAATAACTATTTAAAAGTCTTGGTTTATTTGTTCATATAGATGAATCGAGGGAGAGGCAGACCCCGCTTATACTTGGAACCATGACAAAATGTGGAACCTAAAGCGTTCGAAGGATAGAAAGAATCGCCACCGGTACCACGAGACGGGGGCTTTAATTTTCTACTATGGACCCTCGTCGATGCAATAAGGAATTCACAGCCTGCACCTGCTCAAGCACAGTGCGTTCAAACTGACAAGATGACTTTGTTTTCTGATTTTTGCCGACAGTGACCCCTGACGTTCAGTGGAGGAACCCGTCCCCAAGAGGCATAGAGTTGGCTAAATTAGGTGAAAAAGATGCTACAGACCATGGTCGTTAGGGATGAAGCCGATCGACTAGCCCTGGCCACTTATCAATTAGAGGGGGAAGCTGACCACTGGTGGAATTCGATAAGGAATTCCCGTCATGTGGCTATCATGCAACAGTTAGAGGAGTTATTCCTCTAGAAGTACTTCCTAGATGCACAAAGACAAGAGATGATATGGAGTTTTCTGGAGCTTAAACAGGCATGGATGATAGTAGCGGAATATGCTTCCAAGTTCGAAGAGTTAGGCCGTTATGCTGGGGCCATTATTCCAAATAAAGCGTCTAAGGCTAGAAAGTTCAAGAAGGGCTTGGAGCGCTGATCCGTGGCAGAGTTATGAGCGCACGCCTTCCTACCTATGTTGAGGTTGTTGACATCGCCCTGTTGATGGAGAAAGAGGTTCCTGATACGAATAAAGTGTTCCAGGCCAGAGTTAGATCATCCAAGGGAGGCCCCATCCGTAATAACAACCGGGGCCAAGTAATCACTTCCAAGCCATACAAACCACCGAATCAGAATGAACCCAAAGCTTATCGATGCTTCACTTGTGGTCAAGAAGGCCATCAAAAGTTTGAATGCCCACAAAATCAATTCATGGGAACTGCCAACCACAGCGGCCTCCGTCACAATAGCAGCCACAAAATTAGCAGCAGCAAAGGACTCAGAACCCAAGTCCAGTGGCTAACTGGAACAATAATGGCAATCAGAAAGGAGCTCAGAACGGGGGGAACAAAAATGGTAATCAGGGTGGCAGAATCTTTGCTCTTCAAGGTGATAAGATCGACGACAATTAGATCATCCAAGGTATGTTTGTTCTTTTTAGTACATTGGTAAAAGTTTTTTTCGATACCGGTGCATCGCATTCTTTTATTTCTACATCTTGCATGAAAACACTCGACATAGAACCAGAAAGTTTAAAGCAAGCATTGAAGATTGTTTCACCATTAGGAAGCCTACAGTGTATAGAGACTGTATGTAAGTCCTATGTGTTGAGAATCTCCGGGTTTAGTCTGCTTTGTGATCTTCGAGTGATGGACTTCAGAGGTTTTGATATAATCTTCGGTATAGATTGGTTGTCAACACACCGAGCAGTGATTAATTGTTATCATAAAAGAATCCGTGTAAGCGCCGGAGATGGAACATTTTGTAAGATTCAGGGAGATAGAAAGGAGCCTCTCATTACACAAGAAAACAAAACCGATGGAATCGCTAGTTTTATCACCAGCCTGACCATTAGTGATGACTCACTAAGGAAGAACATTTCACAGATTGTTGAGGAGTTTGTTGACGTTTTTCTTGATGAATTGTCAGGGTTACCCCTAAGAGGGATGTGGGGTTCTCAATTGAGCTACAACCCGGCACTGCATTAATCTCAATCCCTCCGCATAGAATGGCACCAGCAGAGTTACGAGAATTAAAGGATCAGTTGTGAGAGTTAGAAGGGAAGGGGTTTACTCGCCTAAGTACCTCCCCTTGGGGTGCGCCTGCACTCTTTGTGAAGAAGAAGGATGGATCTTTACGATTGTGCATAGATCATCGACAGTTGAATCGAGTGACGAATAAGAACAGATATCAGTTACCAAGAACTGACGACCTTTTTTATCAGCTTCGAGGAGTGTCGTACTTTTCAAAAATTAACCTTCGATCTGGTTATCACCAGCTAAGAGTTAAGGAAGAAGATATTTCGAAGATAGCTTTTCGTACTAGATATAGCCATTACGAGTTTTTAGTGATGCCATTCGAATTGACCAATGCACCCGCAGTATTCATGGGATCAATGAACAAGTTGTTCCAGCCATTCTTGGATCAGTTTGTGGTAGTATTCATTGATGACATTTTAGTATACTCCCACACTAAAGAAGATCATAAGAAACACCTGAGAACTACCCTCCAAGTTTTACAAAATGCACAGTTGTATGACAAAGCTAGCAAATGTGAGTTTTGGCAACAAAAAGTAAAATTCTTAGGTCATGTTATATTCGAAAAAGGAGTATCAGTGGACCTAGCAAAGGTAGAAACTGTGATGAACTAGAAGCAACCAAAGTCAATTTTTGAAATTCGTAGTTTTCTAGGCCAGACAGGCTATTATCAAAGATTTATTTAGAATTTCTCTAAATTGACCCGATCGATGATGAGGTTGACGCAGAAAGGGATCAAGTTTGAATAGAGCAATGTTTGTGAAAAAACTTTTCAAGAGTTGAAGACGAGATTAACCAGTGCACCCATTCTGATAGTACCCAACAGAAACGTAGGTTATACAGTGTTTTGCAATGCATCTAAGGAAGGTCTTGGCTGTGTTATTATGCAAGCTGGTAAGATTGTAGCATATAGGTCTCAACAGCTTAAGTCGCATGAGCAGAATTATCCTACTCACGATTTGGAGTTGGCAGCAGTAGTAAGATGTGGAGACACTATCTATACGAAGAAAAGTTTGAACTCTTCACTGATCATAAGAGTCTCAAATATTTGTTTACACAAAAGGAGCTAAACATGAAACAACGATGTTGGATGGAGTATCTGGGAGATTAAGATTTCTGTATCGCATATCATCCTAGTAAGGCGAATGTGGTGGCTGATGCCTTAAGCAGGAAAACAAGAGTAGAATTAGCTTGTCTATGGAATTCGTTGGAGACCCTCAGTGAGTATCATTTGCAACCGTCATAAGGAAGTGAAGGTATCTATTTCAGTGTGACAGTGACAACACCGAGTCTAGTCCAGCAAGTTTTAGAAGCACGGAGATTTGATCAAGAGGTAGCTTTCATCAAACACCTGCTGCCTAATCAAGAGTCAATTCAGGAATGAGAGCTTCGTGCCGATAGAGGCTTAACATATCAAGAAAATATCTTTGTACCTAACATCGACGGTCTTCGAGATCAAGTATTAAATGAATTTCACAAGTCGATGTTCGCAGTACACCCAGGTGTGACCAAGATGTACTAAGATTTGAAAAGAAAATTTTGGTGGAGTGGCATGAAGAGGGATGTGAAAATTTTCATGAACCGTTGTTTGGCAAGCCAGCAAGTCAAGGCAGAGCATCAGAAACCAGGAGGGACTCTACAACTCTTAGAGATACATCAGTGGAAATGGGAGCATGTAATAATGGATTTCGTATTAGGACTGCCTAGATCTCCGTAGGAGCATACAGGAATTTGGGTGGTCGTCGATCGCTTCACAAAGTCTGCGCATTTCCTACCGAACAGGATGACAAATATACTTGAGACGTTGAGTCAAAAGTATATCCATGAGATCGTAAGGCTACACGGTATACCTGTTTCCATTGTATCTGACCGCAATCCGCACTTTATATCCAAGTTTTGGCAGGGTCTACAATCAGCTTTAGGGACAGAACTCTGTTTTAGTACATCTTTTCACCCGCAGTCAGACGGACAGTCGGAGAGGACTATTCAGACACTAGAAGATATGCTTAGAGCCTGTGTTATGGACTTTCACGGAAGTTGGGAGAGGCACTTACCGCTGGTGGAGTTTACGTACAACAACAGTTATCAGGCTAATATTGGTATGGTACTGTACGAGGCCTTATACGGGCGACCTTGTCGGTCACCTATCTGTTGGACCGAGGCAAGAGAGACAAGCTTTCTAGGACCCGATCTTCTGATGGAAAAGACAGAGAAGGTTAAACAGATTCGTCAACTCCTTCTCACGTCACAAAGCTGGCAAAAGAGTTATGCTGATCAGAGGCACCAACCGTTAGAGTTTGAAGTTGGAGATCATGTTTTTTTAAAGATTCAACCACACCGTGGTATTATTCGGTTTGGGAAGAAAGGGAAGTTGTCTCCCGATTTCATTGGACCGTTCGAGATTCTACAAAAAGTTGGAGCCGTGGCTTATCATTTAACCCTGCACCCGCAGTTAGCAAGTGTTCACAATGTCTTTCATGTATCAATGCTCCGAAAGTTCGAGCCCGACCCTACCCATGTTTTGAGCTGGAAGGAGATTAGTTTCGACCAGGATGCAACATTTGAGGAGAGAGCAGTGAGAATCATCGACCGTAGAGAGAAAGTTCTACGAGGCAAGACAATTCCATTAGTACACGTTCTATGGCAACAACAAAGAGTTGAAGAATCAATATGGGAACGTAAGGATACCATGCGTGGGACCTACCTGCACTTTTTTGCTGTGTGATTTTTGAGGATGAAATTCTTTTGAAGATGGTAGATTATAACGACCCAAACTTTCGAAATTTTTTTTAATAAATCAAATATTTCTTAATAAATATAATAATAAATAAGATATATAATTTATAGCAATAAATAATTTAATAGCATAATAATTTTTTTAGAAAACAAAATATCTTTAGAAAATAAATAACTTTTAGAAGGCTATAATTTTTTTTTTTCATAAGACAATAATTAGGAAACAAATAAGTAAAATAATGATATTTATACATATAAATCTTTATCTCTATATATACATACATATGCCATTAGCGTTCGATTAATTTAGAAATCATTGTGCCGCAACAGTAGCTTAGGAGAAATCCCAAAAAAAATCAGTGTGCCACTGGGGAGAAAATTGGAGGAGAAAATTAGCATGTGTTTTCGTACAAATCAAGGGCTAAACGAAGTCGGATCATCGTGATGTTTTAGAGGCATACTCCTGGCACCGTGTTTTTTATAATCAACAGTTTCGTTTTTCAACCGGTAAGATCTAAACCTGTATTTATTTTTGTTAATCATTACAAATAATATTCGATTATTCTGGCGTTCCGTTTTCTTCTCGTTCTCCAACCGTTCTTTATTTTTTTTTTAGAAAGAGAGAAGAGAATAAGCCTCTAGATTTTTAGAACTAAGAAAGTGTCTAAACCATTCATCTCAAACCGAATCTTTTATCATCGTGCCGTTGTTGAAAGGCGAAAAAGGTAACCGAAATCACTAGTTTCGTAACGCATCGGTATTTTTTCTTTTCTTTTGATTTTAGTTTCAATTATTTATATTTTAATATGTATGATGAATATTCTGATATTAAATATTTTCTTTTAATATAAATAATTAATCAAAAACTAAAAAAAATAACCGAATCACTAGTTGTACGCCGTTCAATATTTAATTATTTCGATGAATCCTACGATCATTTAGTTGCTGATTTTTTTTTGAATATGTATAATAAATATTTTGAAATTAAAAGGGTTCATTTAAAAAATATATATATAAAAATAATAATAATAATAATAATAATTAATCAATTAGTCAAACTTAACCGGGTTTCGTAGAAAAAGTTAAATTGTTTTTTTTTTTAAAAAGAAGTTATGTAAATATGAAACTCGGATTCAAACTGATATTTGACACATTTTGTTTGATTCTATGATTATTTGTTTATCGATTCATGCATGTTTAGATATCTTATGCTGTCATTGATGGTCGCATGTTAAATTATAATTTTTTTTGTTATAGCATAATTCATATTCGCATGATTTTAACTATTGAGAATATGTTCATCGGGAGGGTTACATAAATAAACTTCGCATGCTAAAAATCATAATGGGGTTAATTACGATGGGTTAGTTGTATGTCATGGTTTATGTTGGTGATAAATATTATCAAGGTGCACCCGTCGTAGGTTGGGCCGGTGTTTAAACTTTGATAATATTTAGCGGAGTTTTGGTTTTTAATAAGTTACTTGGCAGACACCTGCCGTAGGCTGGGCCGGTGTATATTTTAGGGTAATTTATCAGGCAGGAACAGATGCGTTCTCAGTTATAATTCTAGGATGATTATCTAGCAGAAACAGACCGTAGACTAAGTCTTGTTATTATTCTAGGATATCATCTGTCTAGAACTGTAGAAACTTCTCGTGTATTAAACAGTGGGAGATTAGATTTCTCAAGATGCAACTGTTGCAACCAAACTAGCTTGCAACCTTGACAAAAGGAAATCTTTCAGACTGAAGAAGAAATGGTCTCTAATGGATATGGGATATTCTACTAAGAATTGTAGTAGATATGGAGAGAACGAAGACAAGATGATGGCGCCCAGTAAGGCATTGACAAATGTTGATGTCACCTCCTATCTACTATGGTTATCCAAAATAGAAAAGCTCAGATTATCAAAGAAACTAAAATGGTGATTAAAACATGTGAGATTAATGGGTCTAAGTTATGGTGAGGATCATATGGAGGCTATGAAGAAAATCATTGAAATGGAGCATTACTACCATGCTGAGTGATCTTGGTGACATGACGATTCTGTTGGGAAGTAGCTTTGTGCTATGCTGGGTTTTGTCCAATTTTGCTAGGTCTTGTTGGGTTTTGCTGATTTTGCTGGTCTAGTATTGCGGGGTTTCGCTGGTTTTGTTGAGATGATGGTTCTGCTGGGCAGTAGCTTTGTAGCTATGTTGGGTCTACTGATATTTTTGTTCCTTTTTTATTTTGATTGCTAATTTTTCTTATCCATTTTTGCCACGGGTGAAATTTTTTGGGGGTGTTGATGCTGCTGTTTTGTTTGTCTTAAAATCTTATTGGTGATATAGAGGACTTGAGGGGGGTATATAACATGTTTTCTGCTGAGAGTGTTGCTAATGTTGCTGGATTTCAGCTGGTTAAGGGGCTATGATAGTTTGTTAGATTTTTGTGACGTTGTTGGTGTTGCAAGACATTTTAGTTGGTGTTGCTGGAGTCAATGTTGGTTTTGTTGGGGTAGCTTTGATGCTAGTTCTATGTTTTGATTTAGTTGCTCTGTATGATGTTCTAGCTTTCTCTTTTGGTTGGTCTCTTATCAATCTTGGATTCTTTCTTACATCTTGAGGATATTTGATACATCTTTGCAAAGGTTTTTCATTGCCTTTAAATGTTATCCATCCTTCTTTTATATATAATTTTCCTTTGCCAATAAAAAAAAGGTTTCCTCTAAAACTTTCGTAAAGAACAGTTTTTCAAATACATATTAAAAATATTTGATTTATCTCTCACAAGACATAGGGTTAAATCTGCCCATATATAGATTTTTTTAAATTCCAAATTATTCATTAGTTGAAGGAAAATATCTTTGCAGTATCAAATGAGCTCTAAAAATTCTAAAATTTGAACATGAGTTAGATTATGAAGTCTTCTGAATTTTTCATGAAGAATACTTGTTCTAAAACTCAATAGAAATAGGTGTTTTGAATTTCGTAAGAAAGTAGGTCAAATCTGTATTTGAGAAATAGGTTCAGTAATTTCTAGATTCTACCTCAGTAAGAGTAAAATTCGTTTAGAGAACCAAAAAACCTCCATTTGTCATGAATTTATTTAGAAACTAAATTTGAAAGTCTCCTAACTTTTTTGATGAAGAACATAGTTTTAAAGAATCAATACAAATTGGTGAAATGACCTCCACAAAAAAGTGGACTGAATCTGTCCAAAGAAATAGGTTGGAGTGGACTGAATCTGTCCAAAGAGATAGATTCTGTCCAACGAAGAAATATGTTTAGCATGTCAGACAGTGATAAAAGTTTCTCATTTTTGATAAAAAAGAAAATTAGAATAATGTGTTAAGAATAACTTTCATGAAAATACCATTTTAAGGTCAAGCTTCTAAGATAGGATTTTGGCTGCTGCAACAAAGGCATAACAAAAACTATAATGTTTTGGGAAAACAAGGTCGGTTCTGAGAATTTTGAGGCCCAAAATAAGTTTCGATATGAGGTCCCAAAAAAATTAAGATAAACTTAAAAATTAATTATAAAAATTTAAGTAAACAAAATATGTTTGTAGTCATGTTTTAACAAAATTTAATTTATGAAAAAAATAGAATACAACATACTACCACTTATACATACACATTTTTTAACTTATATATTATAAGTTTTTTAACAATAAAATATTTTTATTATTCAGCATTCTTTGCTTGATTCCAATCGGTAAAAATAGAATTAATATTCTATGATTAAAAAGTTATAATCTAAGTATAGTTTGATCATAACTTTTATTTTCTTATATTCTATTTCTATTATTTAGCATTTTAAATGTTTAAATTAATTTTAAATTATATAAAACTTTTTACGGCTTGGAATAACATTAAAATTGTTGCAATTAAAAAAAAACTAAAAGCAACAACATTAAAATTGTTGCAATTAAAAAAAAACTAAAAGCAACGTAGGGAGGCTTGAACTTGAGACCAAAGGCTTATAAATAAAGATAACTATCACTTACGATCCATCTAAAATCATCAACATGAAAAAGAATTTTAATTAATTTATATTGAATTTAAATCCAAATAGAACCATAAATCTTAGCAAAAAATTGGAGAACCTAGGTGGTGAGAAAGTTTTATTTTATTTTAGTATATTATAATGGTCCATGAAGGCATAATTTTACTACATTGTTAAAGAGATATGCTTAAAAATTGACTCAAATGTATAAAATTAGTTACTTTTCTTGTATTAAATTAATAGTTTTATGATTGACATACTATTTTTTATAATTAATTATGAATATTATTACAATATTTAATCATTTATATAATAAGGCTTGGGTTCAATTACGTCTTTTTTATAATTATGTCTCAATTAAGCTTTTTAGTTGGAATTTAATGTACATAATTTTAATTAAATTAATTTAACTTGTAGAACTTGCAGTATTTATTTTAGAAAAAATTACACAAAGACTCCTTATACTATGATCGTGTATCACTTTATCTCATAAACTAAATAAGCGTACAAATCGATCCCTTAATTATTGGTTGGTACTATTTTAATCCATTCCGTTAGCATTCTGTCACGCCCTGAACTCCGGGTCACGTGAAACACCCACAAACAACCAACTCGAGAATACACTCTCAAAGAAAATCATACATGCATTTTATATAAACGTCAAACGACAACATTACATAAGGCTCCAACGCCAAAAGCTTACACTACACGGTTCCAACACCAAAAAAATATGTTACAACATACATGTAACAGAAAGAACGAAAAAGAAGACTACAGCTATTCCACCTCCCCAGCACCTCCAGATCAACCAGCGTGACCGGTACCTGAAAAAAATTAAATCCCACACCGTGAGCAAAGGCTCAGCTGAAACTAGAGAGGCATGCAGTATAAGCTAAACATGCTAGGAAAACGAGGTGTAGTTTTAAACTCTCTTTCAAACGTTAAAAACAATTTCACATGCAAGGGAAAGCAAGGATACAATCATGTTTTGACTCACTCATAGGAGCCTTGAAAATAGTTGAAAAACGGTTTTTAAATCGCAATTCACACGAATCTTAAAATAATTTAAAATTAGTTTTATCCGTCCCATAATGCAGTTCATGCAATCCATGTACCTTCTTGGATTTTCACCGATGGACCGCAGTCCCCGTCAATGCACCTTTACGGACTTCAATCGAAGGACCTCAGCCGTACCGAATGCACCTTTACGAACTATCACCGAAGGACCTCAGCCCTACCTTCTCAGACTTTAACCGAAGGACCTCAGCCCTACCAATGCACCTTTACGGACTTTCACCGAGGGACCGCAGCCCTATCGAATGCACCGTCAGCTAGGGCTAACATTCACAGAACTACATGTTCATCTATCTCATTCCATACACCTATGCATAACCTAATCAGGATTTAAATGTATAAAATCACGTACTATCACTTCGTTTCACAAATCACGTCACATGCTACACACGCGACTCACACAATACTTGCAACCCATGCAACATGCACCACATGCATCCGTTCCTCCTATCTCACATAAACATACCTATAAACCTCTGAGTTTTAAAGCATAAATCACGTTACACGTAACGATATCAAGCCATGTAATCCACTTACATAACACGTACATAAACAGTTATAAATTCACATAACCAGTTAACCTCACCTCATGATACCACCCGCCAAAGACCCGACATCCATTCACAAGGACAACCAAGCCTAACCCGAAGACCAACATCAACCCCTCAAATCACGAGATTACAAACACCACATTTCTCCTCAAAAGAATTAAGGGCTCAAACACATTCCATACCCAACCACGACGCACTTAACCGTGCCCCAACAACCCACGTCTAGCCATGCGCGTCACCCCGAGGACGTCACCTAAACAAATACCCGAGATCACGACATGATACCTGAAACCACAACACAACTAACCGAACCCCAAAGGGCGTCCAACAGAAATTTAATTGACTAACCCCATAATCAATCAAATAAATACCATAAGAAACCAATTGGAAACCAAGAACCTAACCAAAACCTTCAAAACACCAAGCCCAGAACCTCAGTCGACTGGTCCCCAACCCCCAGTTGATTGAAAACACACTGGAAAAGCCAAAAATGCCCAGAATCACTATCCAGTCGATCGAACCCCACGGTACAGTCGACCGAACTCAAGAACCCAGGTTCAGTCGACTAAACCTCAAGATCCAGTCGACCGAACTCAAGCGAAAATAGTTTTTGAGCTACGGGTTTGGCCCTCCAAACCCCGAATCGAAGTCTCCAAACTCTGATTCAACACCCTCAAACATCCACATGCTTAGGCTTAACACCAAGACCACGAAAGAAACACTCGACGCCCTATTTCATCCACCAAAATCAACGAAAAGTAAATTTTTAGCCCAAAAACCCAACTTGAAACAAACTCATATCTACAGCAATCTAACCGTTAAAAACACACATGATTACACGTAGCACCCTTATACAGCAGTAGGGTCTAGAATCCTATCTCGGTGAATTAAAAACTCGACGCCTCGAACCACGTGCAAAATAGAGCTTAGTCGGAATGAAATTCTGTCCAGATGAACGTGTAGCCCATCATGCCAAAAGCAAGAATCCGCTATTGAATTGTTGAAAATCGAACCCCGGACCCTCAAGAACTTAGAGAGAAGGCGGAGAAAAAAAAGAAAACTTACTAGAAAAGTTTTAAAATATCTAACTCCAGATATTTATAGGTCTCTAAAATATCTTTTTTTTTTAATTTTTTAAAATTCGCATCGTAACACCCCACAACCCCGAGAACTTGCCCTATATGCATATCTAACCCCGTTCATGCATCAAAAGTATTTAAAAAACATGCTAAAGCAAAAAAATACTAAACGCGCGTCGATAAATGCTGAAAAAGAAAATGGTCAAGGTCTCGCACATTCCGTCAAATAAGTATACAAATAGACCTCCTGAACTAAATAAACGTATCAAATAAACCCCATTAACTATTCAATGATATCACTTCAACACTTTCTATTTGAATGATTTGAATTCTAGCTCTCTATTTTTCGTTAACTTAGAAAACAGAATGTTAATGGAATGGGTTAAAGTGATACCATTAACTAGTTAAAGGGTCATTTTATACGCTTCGTTAGTTCAGGGGTAAAGTGATACACGGTTATAGTATGAGGAATGTTGGTGTAATTTTCTTTTTATTTTATATATATATAGGTGCAAGATCTCTTTGGAATTTAGAGCAATATATATTTGATTATAATTGATTTTATGTAAAACAAAATATATCAAATCTTGGCACTTCCCCTAGGCATGGCTGACTAAGGGGTTTTTTAATATTATTTTATTATTTTTGTTATTTTTCTATTTTAATTAAAAGGTGAGACTAAAATTTTATATGTATCTACTTTTTTTTGGTCTTTTATGTATACGTGATTTGGGCTTAATTATAATTTTCTTAATCTATGGTTTTTAGAATTTTAGGTTTACCACTTGAGGGTAATATTAATAAATTTTTGGGTTAAAAGTCAATATTTCCTATTAGGTTTTGGGTCCGAGATTCTATCTCTAGGTTTAGCTCTTTAGGTTCCTAATCTTAATGTAACCCTAATATGATAACACTGCTTCTACTAGTTCTTCTTTTATAACTTCGTGAACTAACATTGAACCCTTACAATTTGAGTAGGGTTCGATGCCTTAGGGAGATCAAGTGGTCTGCTTTGTGTGTGGGATATGGAATTCCTAGTTGTACATCAAAAATTGGTCCACGAGAACTACATAGTCAACCAATGAATTATCTTGGGAGGCTTCAACTGTGTCTTAGGCAATGTTTATGTCCCATGTGAGGCTATAGATAAACTTGATGTGTGGAATGACCTAAAGAACTTCAAAGAAAACTTGAATGTCCTTTTGTATTTGGGTGGAGACTTTAATGAGATTAAGTCCATTTGGGAAAGGTCAGACTATTGTAGGGTGAGTAGAGGTATGAAGGAGTTCAAAGTTTGGATAGAAGATAGGCTCTTAGTGAACCTTCCCCTCTTATGTAGGTTGTTTACTTAGTCTAGTATGCAAGATAATCCCCCATTGAGTCGCATTAATAGATTCCTCTTGAGTTGTGAGTAGATTAACACCTTCAAGGTAAAGCAATGTGGGTTGCCTAGAGTACTTTTTTATCATTCCCCTATTCTCATATCAGATGAGCAACTTGATTGGGGGACTAAGCCATTCAAGCTATTCAATACCTCGCTGGGATGTGCATCTTTCGAAAAGATGGTTCATAGCTCCTGGGCCTGGAAGGGAAAAAGGGTGAGCTGGCTTCGGCTTCACTCTGTACAGTATGCTGAAGAATCTCAAGACCCAGATCAAGAAATGGAATATGGAACTCATTGGTAATATTAAAAGGAATATTAGCCAAGTAGAAAATGACCTGAACAAGCTAGATTTGGCAGAGGGAGAGGGTGCCCTTCAACAAGACCTTCTAAGAGCTAAGAATGAATTGAGAGCAAATCTTTGGATTTGTCATAGGACAACTAAGAGTATGTAGGACAAAAATCAAGATAGCTATGGCTAAAGCCTAGTGATAGGATCACCTTTTTCTTCCACACAATGGCGAAGAGGAGTAAATGTAACTTCATTGGCAATTAGCTCATGAAAGACGATTACTAGCCCAACCCTATGAGGTTAAAGAAGGTGTAGCTGTGCATTTCTTTGGTATTTTCAGTGAGGTTAAATGGAAAAGACCTATTTTTGAGTGTGAAATATTGAAGACCCTTAACCAGGCAAGCAGCCTCCATCTAGATGATTTATTTTCTAAGCTTGAAATCTACCTTGCCATCTACTATTGTGCAGGAGACAAAGCCCCAGACCCAGATGGTTTCACCCTTAGATTTTTAACGAGGTTTTGGAATTTGGTTAAGCATGACATTCTCAAAATCATGTTAGAATTCCATTCCAATGGAAGGTTTCTTAAGTGCTTAAATTCCTCTTTATCACTCTAGTACCTAAGGTTAATAGTCCTCAATTCTTGAAGGACTTTAAGCCTATTAGCCTTGTGGATTCCATCTATAAATTTCTTGCAAAAGTCCTAGCTAGGAGATTGAAAAGGGTGTTGGGCTCTATGGTTGATGAAAAATAAACATCTCTTATTATTAGTAGGCAAATCCTTGATGGCATCTACATTTTAAATCAAATTTATAATGATAGCATCCTCATTATATATTTTTGGTTACATAGAACAGATAATAGCGTCGTTTATTGTTTCGAATCGCTGTATTAGTACACTTTGTGTGTATTGAACAGGACCACATTGGGATAATTAATTTTATAATGACTACATAAATTAATTCACACTATAAGGTTATTGTAAGTGCTTATGCCCTTAATTTTAAAATAATTATTATTTACATATATTTAATATTATTATTTTTTTATTTATTAGAGGGTGTAATCTTTTATGGGTCTATAGTCTCGGTGAGTTAAATAGCGGTATTAATTATATGGTTAATATTAATTATTGTCGGAATTCACGTCACAATTGCTCGGGATTGACGATACCCCCTTAAGAAAACTTATAAGTTTTGACTGGACCAAATCCTGCAGGTGGATTTAAATATTCGGTAATCAAATCAGTTAAGCAGAAGGGTTTAAAGAATTTCAAATATGCCGATGAAATTAAATTATCAGAAATTAAATTTAATTGGCGAATATAAAAAATCTTAACATGAGGAGATGAGTTAAGCATTTAATAATAAGAGCTCAATGCAAATTAGTCTTGAAATTATGGTTAAAAGTGCAGTTACAGTTCTTTAGTGGTATGAACTGTAATTTAGTATTTTATGAAAATTACAAAAATCACTGCAAGATTTTTATAATTACAGAAATCGCTGAGAGATTTACATATTTACGAAAATCGTTGGATGGATATTTGGGTTACACTAGAAATCTATGTCATAATTACTCCACAGGTTCCTGCTGTAACCCTATAAATATGCATGTAGGCTGAACCAAATTTATAAGTTGCCTTTCATGGCTAAGGTTGTTCAGGTTCTACCGGTATCAGTTCTTGAAGGATCGTAACCCAAACTACGTTCGGGAATCGCATTGAAAATACAGTAGACGGTCTGATTGGAGCTTCAACTCGGGAAATCAAAATTCGTAATTGAAGAATTGCCCAAAAGGTATTCATCTGAATTAACTGTGGTATTACGGGTTTTTATTTTGATCGTTCGACATCAAAAGAAATTTATCTGGAGCCTGTTTTGGCGATTTCCCGTCCAATTTTATTTTTTTTAAAATTATTTACAAATCAATGATCTTAGCAGTTTACCTCTAACATATCCTACTAAGCAGACCAAGTTGAAGAGAGGCCTAAGGAAAGGGGATACCATATCCCTCTTTTTATTCAACCTAATAGCTGAAGGGCTCAATGCTATGCTAAACAAGGCTTTCAAGCTAGGGTGGTTGAGTGGCACTATAATTGGCAGCCAAGGCTTGAGGACTAGTCATTTGCAATATGCAGATGACACTATCTTCTTTTGTAAGCCCGTGGCTCAAGAGATTAGCTATATTAAAAGGGTCTTGTTGGAACTAGTAGCTTGAAGTTCAATTTCTCGAAAAGCTTGGTGTTTCGAGTTGGAGTTCCAGCATCTAGTCTAATCTCCCTAGCTAATTTATTCAGATGCAAAGTGAGCAAGCTGCCCATGAAGTACCTTGGACTCCCTTTGGGCATCATCCAAGGGTTGTTAGAAGTTGAGTTCCTCTAATCGATAAGTATAAGAAGAGGATAATCCCTTGGAAGGAAAAGTACCTATCAAAGGCTGGTAGACTCCAATTAATAAAAGCAACATTAGCTAACCTTCCTGCATATTATCTATCCTAGTATATGTTACCCAAAGTTGTGATCTCCCAAATTGAGAAGATTCAAAGGTGATTTCTTTGAGGTGATGAGGATGGCCATAGGAAGATCCACTCGGTTGGTTGGGAGAGGGTAATCCAAAGTAAGGAATCCGGTGGTTTAAGTGTGCCTAACATTTGAGTGAGGAATGTTGTCTACCTCCTAAAATGGTGGTAAAGGTTTGAGAGGGAAAAGAATAGCCTCTAGATGAGGGTTATTTGTAGTAAATACCAAGGGCATTCCTTGGATTGGTTCCTAGCCATGAAGAAGGGTGAAAAAGAGTCTACACTTTAGGAGGATATTCTAAATGAGGGCTCTTCTCAAGGGTTGCGGTATAACATTTTTAAGAAATAGTGTTACCTTAGTTTGGGGATGGAGCATGTATTAGTTTTTGGAAGGATGGTTAGATGAATGGGCAACCTCCTAAGGGGAAGTTTCCAAAACTTCATATACTTTCATTGCAGAATGATGCACCTATTCAAGACTTGTTCCAAAGGAATATGCAGTCATCTCCTTGGAATTTTCTTTTCAAAAGAGGCCTGCGTGTATGGAGGCTAAGTAGTCTTGTGCAGTACATTTGCACTCAATCTCATTCAACCTAAAATAAATAGTAGTGATGAGCTATGGTCGAAAGGCGAGCAAAGTAGTTGCTTATCAACCAGGTCTCTTTGTCAAGGCTTTGACCTTAACCTGGGAAGAACCAAATCATGTTTAAGAGAGGTATGAGTGAAGGCCATCCCACAAAAATTCAGCTTTTCACTTGGATAGCACTTATTGACAGAATCCCTACTGAAAAAAATTTTGCCAAAAAGAGGATCCTCTCTATCAATAGCTCTGTGTCTTGTACCTTATGTGGGGAAGGGATTGAGTCCTCCTCCCACTTGCTGGTGGAGTGCTGTTGAGCCTAGAGGGTTTGGTCTGCTCTAATGTGCTGGTGAGGCTTATGTTGGGTTTGTCCTAGCAGGCTTAATATTCTATTGTCTTAGTGGAAGAGGATAGAAGGTGGTGGTATGATTAAACATATTTTGGTTAGTGTAGCTTATACTTCTATTTAGGCTATCTAGATGGCCAAGAATAGGAATGTGTTCCTAAGTGAGGAAGTAGATTAGAGCTCAATTGTGTTGAGGAGGTCAAAATTAAAGCTACCTTGTGGACCAAAGCTAGGCTTGATCCATCTGCTTGTTTAGTTCATGATTTCCTTTTCAACATTGAGGTAGTGAGAAGCCTGAAGGTTAAGAGGTTAAAGTGTCCCTTGGTCACTATTTGCTCAACCTCGTTTGGAGATGATTGTCACCATTGTAAAACTTGGTGCTATGCTAAATGTACTGCTATGTTGAGTTGATGTGCATTGCTGATATTACTCTGGATGTTGCTGCTATGCTGGGTATGTTAGGTTTTGCTACTATGATGGGTTTCGGTTGCTTTGCTTGGCAATACTGCTATGCTGAGTGTTGGCTTCGTGCTATGCTGAATCTGCTACTATGCTGATGTTAGGGTTTTATACTGAAAACTATGAATTTATTTGGTTTTAGTATTTAATTTTATTTTAATAAAATTAATTTTTTATTTTATGATAATATTAATGAGCAATGTATGCAATATCATTTCTTTAATGTTATACATGGATGTCTTTTATTCTGTACAGTATTTAATCTAGTGTGTAGAGTACGACTTGCACACAGAAGACTAAATTATAGATTCTTGTAGAATATAAATATTTATTCACAGTTTAGATAGAAATGGACATACCATTGATACGATTGTAGCACAGAATTTTAGTAAACTTGTCTTGGTTACGGAAAATAGATAATAACGTCGTCTATTGTTTCGACTCTATATACTAGTACATTTTGTGTGTATTGAATGGGACACATTGGGATAATTAATTTTATACTGACTATATAAGTTAATTCACACTCTAATATTACTATGAGGCTCGTCTTCGTTGTTTTGATTCATTAGAGGGTACGATCTTATGTGGGTCTATATTTTCGGTAAGTTGGATAGCGATATTAATTGTATAGTGAATATTAATTATTTACGGAATTCACGTTTCAATTGTTCGGGATTGACGATACCTCTTAAGAAAGCTTATAAGTTTTGACCGGACCAAACTCTGTAGGTGCATTTAATTATCCGGTGGTCAGATAAATTAAACGGAATGGTTTAAGGAATTTAAATATACCAATTAAATTAAATTGTTAGTAATTAAATTTAATTGGTGGGTATCAAAAATCTTAACGTGGGGAGATGAGTTAAGCATTTAATAAGAAGAGCTCAATGCAAGATGGTCATGAGATTATGGTTTAAAATGCAGTTACAGTTGTTTAGTGGTGTGAACTGTAATTTAGTATTTTATAAAAATTGCAGAAACTGTTGTAACGTTTTTATAATTATAGATACCACTGTGAGGTTTGCAAAATTGCAAAAACCGCTAGATGGATATATGGGTTACACTAGAAGTCTTTGTCATAATTACTCCACAGGTCCCTACTGTAGCTCTATAAATATACAGGTAAGCTGAGCTATATTTATAACACGTCTTTCAATATTAAGGTTGACCAGGTTCTGCCGGTACAAGTTTTCGAAGAATCGTAGCCCACACTACGTTCGAAAATCGCGTCAGGAATACAGTAGAAGGTCTGACCGGAGCTTCAACTAGGAATCAAAAGTTCGTAGTTGAAAAATCAACCAAAAAAGTATTCATCTAAATTAACTGTGATGGCATGAGTTTTACTTTGATCGTTTGACATTAAAAGTTTTTATCTAAAGCCTGTTTTGGCGATTATCCGTTCGGTTTTTATTTTTGAAAAAACGTTTACAAAATCAATAATCTTAACAGTTTACCTCCAACATCTGAATGCTGCTAAGTTGCTGGGTTTTGTTGCTATTCTGTATGCTCTTGAGAAGATTTATGTTGCTTTGTGTGTTGTTATTACTCACTTTGTTGGTTGGTTCCTCGTTAACCACTAGGTCTTATTTGTTCTCCTTGAGGGTGTTTGTTTACATCTTTATTAAAGTGCTTCAATCCCAATAGATGTCTCTAATCCTCTTTTACATAAAAATTTGTCTCTTTACCGAAAAAAAAAATCAAAAGTCATTATTAAGTGTCTTTAGGTATTGCCAAGCATGTCACAACTTAAGGCCTCGTTTTGGCTAAATTTTAGAGATTTTTCTTATTTTTGTCTTTTTGAAATTTTCTTACTTTCTAACTAAAAATTTGTACATTTTTTAATCGTCTCGATGAGATGAATCGAAAAAAATAATAAATAATAAAAATATGAAATTCTTTTTACTAAACATGAAAATAAGCAACATAAAAGTAGGCTTACTTTTGTTTTTTCTATTTCATTTTTTTATATTTTGCTCGAAAAAATTTACTTTTTCGACTTATATCTATGAGAGGAGTCGAAAGTATAATAATTTAACTAAATAATGAAAATTTTCATTAAAATTGAAAATAAATAAAATAAAATTAGCAATTATCCCAAACGGGACCTTATATAATTAATTTATACATTGATATTAATCTTTTTATATTAGTTTTTATCAGTGGGACACTGAATAATTTCAACCAAATTAGATATTTATGTTGCGGTCTAATGGTGGTATGAATTGAATAATTTCATAAGATTATGTAGCATTGTTTATATGGTGCTATTAGTCATTATTGTAACAAAAAATATGCATTTCAAATGTGATAGTATATTGGTTCACTTTTATTGAGTATGTTTGTATGTGGGAGACAAAGAATACCCATATAATATATATTAAATCTTTTAATTTATCAAAAATACAACGTGATAGTATGAAAGTACCTAATAATTTTCTTGGGTTTATTTGTCTTTTAACTTCTGCTTTTTACATTATTTTTCATTAACGTTTGCAAGAAAATGCTAAGAGCTTTGGGAAAATGATGAGGAAAGCAAACAATGTTAAGAAAATGAGATAATAGAAGAAGAAACAGAGAATATTATAATGGTTTGAGGCACGGAGAATTTCTTTTTTTAAGATGATATTTGCCCCTCACTTAATTCGAGTTTGGTACACGATCTTTGACAAATTGTCTTGGATTCTATAGATAGTAATTATGGAGAAATTCCACAATTTCTCTAAGAATCTAATACGATTAATGAGCATATAAAGGAAGGAAAAAATAATTTTGATGTGTAATAAAATCTTGTATTTATCGAAATATAGAGGCACTTTAAAAGTGAAGAAATTGAGAAGAGAAAATAACTGTATATTTTCTGTCTATTGAAACTGTATAATATATGGTCTATTTATAGGCAAATAGGAATAAACAAAAAGGAGATACAATAGAATAAAATTAAATCAGAATAAAATCAATCTAATCAATCTAATAGTCTAATCAATCTAATATTCCAACATTTTCCCTCAAACGCGAGATGACGAAGTCAGCTGAAATTTGGAAATTAGAGCACGAAGGCGACCAAGAGGATGAGATTTTATGAAAATATCGGCAAGTTGATCTTCAGAAGAGACAGATCGGAGATGTAGGGTGCCCTGCTGAAAGTGATGTTGAATGAAGTGACAATCAATTTTTTTTTTTTTGAAGACGAGCGAGTCACACGACGGCGACGGCGATGGCCTGAGGCGACGGGAGCAAGCTGACGATGGCAGCGTGTCTCGCGATGGTGTCGGCGACGGCCTGAGGCAACGGGAGCAAGCTGACGACAGCGGCGTGTCCTGCAATGGTGTCGGCGACAGCCTGAGGCAACGGGAGCAAGCTGACGATGGCAGCGTGTCCCGCGATGGGATCGGCGACGGCCTGAGGAGACGGGAGCAAGCTGACGACAGCGGCGTGTCCCGCGATGGTGTCGGCGATGGCCTGAGGAGACGGGAGAAAGCTGACGACGGTGGCGTGTCCCTCAATGGTGTCGGTGACGGCCTGAGGCAACGGGAGCAAGCTGACGACGGCGACGTGTCCCGCGATGGTGTCGGCGACGGCCTGAGGCGACGGGAGCAGGCTGACAGGAGAAGCTAGCACTCTCCACCACTTCCTTGTGGATCTTCTCCCGCGTTTCCTTCTCGTAGCCGATCTGCTGCCTCTCTAAAAAGCTCAACACCGGCACCCCACCGATGCTGATGCTCGACCATAGCGCCACCGAGCTGTCGCCGTGCTCTCCGACTATGTACGCCTGCACATCTTGTGCATTGGTGTCAAGATGATCGACAATCAGGAAACAAAATCGGGAAGAATCCAGATTGGTACCCGACCCGATAACCCAATTGGAGGGAAACCCGGAAAGCTTCCACGCAACGTAGGTCAACACATCCACCGAATTGGACACGATCAGCAGGATGGCGTTCGAGGAATACTGCACCAGCGACGGCACAATTCTCGAGAATAGCGCCACGTTCCTCTGCAGCAGGTTGAGCCTGGACTCGCCGGGCTTCTGGCGGTCGCCGGCAGTGACGTTGCAGAGGTCGGAGCCGGCGGTGACGGCGTAGTCAACGGAGGTGATGATGTTGGTGCGAAGGAGGAAGGCGGCGGCGTGCTAGAGGTCGAGCATCTCGCCGCGGAGCTTATCGGGAATGGCATCGACGAGGGCAACAACAGATGATGACGGCGCGACTGGTAGCTCCAGCGGCACTGTGGGAGACCAGATCTGGTAGGTTTGGTTAAGACCATCCTCGTGAGCTTCGGTCGTCTCCGACCATCCGATCGTCAATCCATAGCATATCTTTCGTGAAACGGGATCGCACCGGAGCAAGCCGATGTAGAAGAACAGAAGCCCCACAAACCAGGTTCATACCCGTCTCGGCGCAGCTCTAGAACCTCAGATCTGGTTGACGAGGGAGATGACAGATCAGGGGCTGAGGCTGTGCATCCGGCAAACCGATTCCTGACGGAGTGGTTCGGTACGAGGGAATCAGATCTGGGGCTGAGGCTGTGCTCGCATGGTGGATGTGGCCGGCCAGAGAGCCGGCGAAATGAGTTTCGGAGGTGCTCGGCGTGTGGGACGGTAAACTATTGCTCGCGAGGGTGTCAGGCACAGGACTGGAAGCTCCGGCGCAGTAGACGGCAGAGCAATATGGACCGAAAGATGATGAAGGCGGTAGCCGGCGGCGGGGTAGAAGACTATGGAATAACCGCCGCCGTTTCAGCGAGCTATGGTGGAAACCCAACGTCACTCGTGGGTTCGTCTGGCTCGACCCAGATCCCGCCAAAAAATCCCCGTGGCCGGAGAAATCTCCGCCGTACCGTGTTTCAGAGGACTCGTCAAGGTTCAAGTACACGTGTTCGTACGGCAATCGCGCCGCCGTCCGGATTGCTCGGCGGCGAGTACCAGATCCGGCAGACAACGGCGAGTTGGCAGTAGCGGCGGCATGGGCGACGGCGCTGTGGGCTGCAGCGCTGGTGTGCGTTTGGTGGTGGTGCAACGCAAGGGATTGAGTTTGCAACAGCAGCGTCGGCAGCGACTATGAGATCCAGCGGCACCGGCAAGTTTACAGCAGCGGTGGCGGCGGCGAGGGCGACGGTGCTGTGGGCTGGGGGCAGCGACGGCGCTGTGGGCTGCAGCGTTGGTGTGCGTTTTGTGGTGGCGCGACGCGAGGGTTTCTGCCTTGGCAGCGGAGCTTCAGGCAGTGATGGCGGAGGTGGCGAAACCCTGTGTTGTCGCGGTGATGTGGCCGGTCGTGCCACATCACCGCGACGACGCCGGAAAAAATACTATAGGCTACAAGAACGTAACTCTGATACCATGAAAAAATTGAGAAGAGAAAATAACTGTATGTTTTCTGTCTATTGAAACTGTATAATATATGGCCTATTTATAGGCAAATAAGGATAAACAATAAATGAGGTGCAATAGAATAAAATCAAATCATAATAAAATCAATCTAATCAATCTAATATTCCAATATTGTACCATTTCAGTAATGATAGTTAATTATGAATAGTCATAACTGTTTGTAAAATTAGTTTAAGTTTAAACTATTTTTCAATAGCCAAAAAGATCGCCTAAAATGCGCTCTTTGCCCTCGTGCTCCAATCCTATGCATTGTAGCCCATAGGATTCATTCTCTTCTTTCTTTATTTAAATACAATATGGCTAAAATCGTACTCCCACTTAAAGGTGCACAAGAGACCTGGGAAACCCAAAAATCGAATTAACCCGATCTCTATGGGTTGGTTTGATTTGATTTTTACAAGTAATTAGTTTAGTTCTAAGTCTCAAAAAAGGTAAATCGATAATATTGGTTTAATTTCTGGGTTAATTTAAGATTAACCCAAACTAACCCGAAAATTAAATTGTATGAACCCGATTAATGTGAACAC
>JAOTRH010375032.1:0-35741 GCA_034768845.1 Heliamphora exappendiculata | reverse complement strand
AGGTGATGCACCCTCTTTCCCATGGCTCATAGGTATTCAAACCCAGAGCTCTGATACCAAGTTGTCACGCCCCAAACTCTGGGTCACGCGAAAAGTCACCAAACAATCACCAACACCAGTTTTATGAAAATATAGGTTTTCATGCATTTCAAATCCACCTGTTGAAACCAATAGAATACCCAAAATGTATCTCTCATAAATTAAAGACATACAGTTCCAACATGCATGCAGTATATCGCCTTATGGCGTACAAAACTTGCCTTTAGGAACAAGCATACCAAAAAGGAAAACTACTAAAAGTCTTCTGTCATCCGTCATCACGGGCACCACAAGATCTACTCGAGATCATGCTCCATGTCATCACCGAAAAATAGTTTTGTATAGAAAATCTCACCCGTGAGCCGAAACCCAATAGAAACAGACAATAAAGCTGTAAATAATGTGATATGCAATCATACAAGTGGGAGCTAAACTCAACCACAAACCCAAAAAGATTTTCCATCGCAAAACTCAAGTTTTTCCATGAGACTACACAAGTCTCCCAAAATGGTTTCATTAACATAAAACCCATATTTTCATCATTCAAACCATGTATTACAAATAATGCAAATAAACCACCACGGTTAAGAAAAATCAGTAAACAAACATTGTTTCCTCACGGAATGTACCATCGTGGAAAAGAAGAAGAAAGAGATCCTATGTACCGATTTTGTCACGCAGACAAATGTAACAACTATAGACTCCTGTCCATTATCCTAGTCCTGAACCACTTAAGGTCTGTTAGATAATGACAAGTTTTATACGGAGTACCACGACGTAAAAGCTAATTTTACGGGCAACAACCCGAGGAAAAAGAGCACCCAAACCGACCTTCTTTACGAGAACTACCCCGAAGGATAACAAAGGTACCTACACTGTACACGTTTTTAGACTTTCACCAAGGGCAACTCGTGCCAAATACACGTCATCCCGGTACATCTAGATAATCTTCTAAAAACTGAACTGTAACTTCAACTACAAAACCTTTCGCAAAACCTTTCACAAATATACATTATACATGTATATAGATCCATCCATCAACATGGAGATCAACAAAATATTTCAAAATTTTTTTTCTATTTTCAACAAAACGTTTCAAAACCTAAGACTCAACCATAAGGATTAGCTCCAAACCTCCAAAATATAAAATGTTGAGATTTCTCACAAAACCACCATTTTTTACCGTTTTCAAGAACACTCTTTGAAAACCCAACATCCACAAGTTCAAAATTATGTAATAAAACCAAGAAAAGTGAAAAAAACATGCTTTTTATCCGAAACAAGGTTTAAACATAACACATGATATATAAACATTTCAACCGGAAAAAAAAAGCATACAACCGAATGTAGCGTAACTGGCCAACCGTCACTATCACATCCCGACACCCGAGTCACGTGGAACACCCACAAACCAACTCCCAAGGAACAAGAGACTTGACCAAAAGGGCTCACAAGGATGAAAAACAACCTTTCCCAAACATTTGGCAAAAAACGGATGAAAAACGGTTTGAAAATCTTGACATACCTTCGCTCTTTTGGTCATAACTTTTTTTACAACAAGAATGTTAAGGTCAGAGAGGTGTCATTGGAAAGAGGACTTCTAGGGCTTCAATTTGAATACAAAATGACCTAATTTCGAGTCCGAATGAGGGTGATACATTAATTTTAAAAACAAGTTTTGAACCAGCGAAAACAAACCACGGGCTAGACCGCCCGAGCGGTCTGGCAACCAGTGAACTCCCCAAGACCGCCCCCTAGACCGCTTAAGCGGTCACTCCAGCGGTCCTACGCGAGGGACTGACCTGTTGGGCAAAATTTGAGCCTCCAACCTTCCCACAATCATTCAATAACCATCCAAACTCAAAATCAAAACAACCAAACTCCCTTTCAACCTCCTCGGACATACAGAAGCCCAAGACTAACACCTAAACCTCCAAAGAAACCCTCAAACCCCGATTCCATCCAACCAAAAATGGTTTTAATCCAAAACCTGATTACATAACATGGTTTTTTGTGCATTTTTAACCGGTAGAAAAGCATAAGATTACATATAGTACCCTTATATAGAAGTAGAATCTGAAATCCTACCTCGTTTGGTCAAAGACCAGATGCCTCGATCTACGTGCACATTCGAGCTTCGTCATGTGCAAATTCGAGCTTCGTCGAAATCAAATTTCGTTCGAATGGATGCGTAGACCACGAAGCCAATAGCAAGAATCCGCTGTTGGATCGTTGAAAATCGAGTCCCGCGCCCCCGAAAAGTTAGAGAGAAGGCAGAAAAAATTTTGAGAAAACTTAGTCGCTAAGTTTTGAAAATATTTTTTAAAAATATCTAACGCCAGATATTTATAAGCTTCCAAAATATCTTTTTTTTTTAATTTTTGAAATTCGCACAGAAACTCTTTACAACCCCGGGAAGCAACCTCTCATACTCAGATTAACCAAAACATACATCAAAATGAATATGAGCATATTAAGGCAAAAACGCCAAAACGTGTTGAAAAATACCGAATATGCATATACATATATATATATATATATATATATATATATATAAATGAAACGATACAGGGTCCCACACGTTCTTTTCAAAAATCTTGATTTGCATCATTTCATTGACATAACTTAGATAAAAATACATCTTTATACCATCTAAACTGGGATAAAGTGGGGCATCTTAAATTGATTAATAATTTTTTACCTCTTTCAAGGATAACTTGTGTATTTCTAACAAAATGTTGAATTATCGATGTAATAAGGATTGTAATAATATCACTTACTGGAAGACCATTTTCTTCAATAGTTAGACCATTTTCATTTCTTTTTATTAATGTTAAAATTCTTAATTTTTGTTCATCACTTAAATAATTATCCCACTAACCTTTAAGTTGGCCGAAAAATCCTGCTATTAATAATTCACCGACTGAAGCATCATTATTAGAGGGATTATGAGATAATGCCGCATTGGTAGCCATCATCATATGTTGTCCCATTTCAATTATTTGATAATCAGTTTTACCGTCAAGATTCCATTCCATTAAATTTGTTCCATCAAAAGCTAAAGAATAAAGTTTTTCTTCAATTTGTAAATCAATAGGTGTTGGTCTTGGATAATAATTTTTTATAGGTAGTTTTGGAGTTATATATGTTTCTTGAATTTGATTAGGTGTTTCTTGAAATTTAATATAAATTTTGTAATTCTTTTTCTTTATCATATTCTAGAACATGTATAGATTTATTATCTTCTTTTATAAGAGTAGATGTTGAAGCATGTTTTTTTTGTGTAAAGATTTTTGTAATTATTCAATAAATTCTTGTGAAGGATTTTGTAATTTATATTTAGGAAAAGGTAATGGTGTTACCATTGAAGGTGTAGGTACAGTATTTGGGGTGTTTGGAGTAACTGCACGAGCATCAAGATTTTTTATTAAATGATAAATAGCATCTAATTTAGAATTTAGAACAGTGGGTTCAAATTGTTCAGTACGACTGAACTGTTCTCCCAAAATTTGGAGATAAGTATTAGTATAATTTAACTAATGGAAAAAATGTTGATCAAATTCAGAAATAGGGCGAGTCTTAACACCGGATCCAAGAATAATTATTTTACTTGGGGGATGGATGGATTGAAATTCACTACCATTTTGAGCAGTCCATTTTTTCTTAAATGCATTTATAGATTGAATTAATAATTCTTGAGAAATAATAAGATAATTTTGAGAACAATAAATATTATAATACCATGAAAAGAAACGAATATTAATTTAGGATTCTTGTAAAAATTTAATATATTTACTTTTATTATCAGATCATTCTCATATATACTCTCTGGTGAAGGTTCATCTAAATCTTCACAAATAATTAATCAAAGTGAAATTGATGTAGAAAATATGAATTTTTTTTTTAACAAACTAGTCAATGACTAAAAAGAATATAAATGAACTTTATGATAAAAAAATTTGAATTAAAATAGACTTATAAAATTAAAACTGTTGAACAAATTTTACCTGTTACAAATCAATATCAAACTTTTCAATTGTTAGATCCTAATCTAATTAAAAAATTTCAACAAAAAGAATTTAATTTTTTACATTTAGGATTAGTCCAAGTTGGAATAAAACCTATGACTCGTTTAAATTTAAATAAATCTGTAATATGCATATTAGTTGATTTACGTCATAATTCTTATTCTGATGCATTATTATGAACAATAAAAATAAGTCTTGTACATGGTCCCGCATATTTTAAATGCTTTCCTAATTTTGAAGTATCCCTCCATAATCCTACAATTTTAAAAATATTAACATTACAAGTACAAATAAAAAGATATAATATGGATGTTTTATCTCTAAATTTACAAATAACATATAGGGTATATTTAAAAACTATGACAACATTAGCCCCAATGTTTAAAGGAATAACTAGTCCACATGGATCCACAATAATGTTTCAATCAAATCTTAATAGATCACAAGTTATTACCCCAAAAGTTATTAAATGGCATGAAATTGATGAAGCTGATGCTCAAGATAATAATAGTTAGCACATGGAACAAATTATGCCTCCTCAAACATCACAATCTGATATTAATCCAGATTTCATTGTCGAGTTTCCCGATGAATCTGTATTACTTCAATTTTCTCATCGTAGATCAGAATCTATTTAACGATTTGAAACACAAAGTTTTGACACACCATCACAATTATTAAGAACTTAATAATTGAGATCAACTCAATCATTAAAATCTCCATATTATTATACACCGTACCAATCGTTATAAAATCAATCTTTTAGAAATTATCCTATATCAGGAATTCAAATACAAGATCAAATTTCTCAACCAATTTATAGAAATAATTTTAATCAAGATCCAAAAGATGAAATAGATATAGATTTAACAACTTTAAATATCAATACATTATCATTAACTTCACTTTCTTCTAACTCCCACATATACGTATTATCACACAAACCACCAATCTCATCATCATCGCACCTCCCAACATCATCATCACATCCACCACCATCTAAGATAAACCTTGAAGAAATCAACAAAGAATACCTAGAATCTTATAATAAATATAATAGGAAATGTTTTATACATAATAATACAATTGAACAAGAAAAATAAATTAAAAGTGAATATATTAAATTTTTACAAGAATTCCAAATTAATATTCGTTTCTTTCTATGGTATTATAATATTTATTGTCCTCAAAAGCATCTTATTATTCTTCAGTATTTATTAATCCAATCTATAAATGCATTTGAGAAAAAATAAACCGTCTAAGATGGTAGTGAATTTCAATCCATCCATCCCCCAAGTAAAATAATTATTCTTGAATTCGGTCTTAAGACTCACTCTTTCTCTAAATCTGATCAACATCAATCACACCTCCCAACATCATCAACACATCTACCACCATCTAAGATAAATCTCGAAGAAATCAATAAAAAATACCTAGAATCTTATAATATATATATATATATATATATATATATACAAACACAAAGTGCACCACCAGCGCACTCCACTTCTTTTTATTATTATTGCTATTATTTTTTATTTTTCCCAATACCAGTGCACTCGAGTGAACCACCAAACACCACATTCTTTTTCTATTTACTCCAAATATTATACATAAATCTACCTTTTATGTTATATATATATAAAAGTAGTGCACACAATAGTGCACTCTTTTCGGCACTCCTCTGTAACAAACTCCTGTGGCACCCTGAATTACACATTTTCTAAGATAAAAAAGGAAAGAAGGAAAGAAGGAATCATGAAAGGAAAAAAATTTAAGAAAAAAAATTGTTGGGTTGGTGTATCGTATTTCTGACATTCTAATTCGGTATGACGTCCGAATAGTGCTAGTGATGACTAGGGTTTTAAAAAAAGTTCTCGGGCTGGTGACCGATCGAGCGGTCAAGGATCTGCTAGAGCGGTCCGTCGTGTAACAACATATTATTGAGGCGGCTAGGATTTTAGCTGTTGCATAGTTTGAGCGAGTTTTAGGTTTATTTAAAGGGGGTTTAAATACCAAAAATTCTAGGACACATTGATAGTGAGGTACAATGTGAGAATACACCAGAAGTACTCAAGTTGACGCCAGAGAATGTAAAGAGATGTTCATATACACTAGAGTGAGGTTTAGATTTAGATATCAGAGAATGTATGGTTAATTCTTGTAATTCTTATTGATAATAGTGAATTATTCCCTCTTGTTCTCCCATAGAGGTAGGTAGGCAGCCGAACCACGCATATCTTTGTGTTCTTCGTGTGTAACGACCCGAACTTTCGAGATTTTTTTTTATCAAATAATATTTAATAAATAATAATAAATAAAAATTAATCATTTTGTTGTGGAGTATATAATTCATGGAGTTCATTATAATAATAAATCTAAGTAAGTTTAATTTTAAGTTAAGTTAAAAATTTAAGTTCAAATAATAGGATTATAATAAGTTTTATGTTTATATTAAGTTTAAGTTTAAAAAATAATGATAATAATAATAATAAATAATTTAATAGTATAATAATTTTTTTAGAAGGTAATAATCTCCTTAGAAAAGAAATAACTTTTAGAAGGTTAAAATTTATTTGTTTGAAAAGCTAAAGAATTAAGAAATAAATAAATAAGTAATATAATTATATTTAAATATGTATTAATCTTTATTTCTATATATATATATATATATATGCTCATTAGGGTTTGGGGGTTTAATTAGAAACCAATTCCGCTGTGCCGCATCAGTTAGATTAGGAAAAAGAAAAAAAAAATCAAACCACACAGTGCGCTGCTAGGAGGAAATTGGGAGGAACTTCAGCCTGCGTTTTTGCACTGATCAAGAGCCAAACGAAGTTGGATCGTCGTAATTTTTTTGAGACATACTTCTGGCATTGTGTTCTTGATAATCAACGGTTTGTTTTTTCAACCGGTAAGATTTAAATCAACATTTATTTTTGTTGATCGTTACCAATAATATTCGATTATTTCGGCGTTCCGTTTTTTTCTCGTTCTCCAACCGTTCTTCGTTTATTTTTGAAAGAGAGAGAAGAATAAGCCTCTGGATTTGGGAATTAAGAAAGTGTCTAAAACATTCATCTCGAACAGAAGCCGTTATCGTCGTGTCGTCGTAGAAAACCAAAAAAAGTAACCGAAATCACTAGTTTCGCAACACATCGATTTTAAATCACTTCTTTTGTTTTAAAATTCCAATTAGTTACTGTATTTTAATATGTATGATGGATATTATGATATTAAGGGTTTTCTTTTAATATAAATATTTAATCGAAAATCGAAAAAAAAAACCGAATCTCTAGTTTTGCGCCGTTTTAATATTTAATTATTTCGATGAATTCTATGATCATATAGTTGCTAGATTTTTTTTTTGAATATGTATAATAAATATTATGAAATTAAAATGGTTCATTTCATTAAAAAAGTAATTAACAATTAAAAACTTTAATCAAGTTTCGTAGAAAAAGTTCAATTGTTTTTTTTTTTTTTTAAGTTATGTAAATACGAAACTCAAATTCAAACTGACACTTGGCATATTTTGTTTGATTATAAGATTATTGTTTATTAAGTCATGCATGTTTAGATATTTCATGTTGTTATTGACGATCGCATGTTAAGTTATTATTTTTTTTTATTATAACATGATTCGTATTTGCATGATTGATTATCGATTTAGCATGATTTTAACTATTTGGAATGTGTTTATCGGGAGGATTGCATAAATAAATTTTGCATGCTAAAATTCATAACGGGGTTAATTATGAGGAGTTAGTTGTATGTTGTGGTTTGTTGTGGTGATAGGTATTATCAAGGTGCACCGTAGGCTGGGCCGGTGTATATTT
The DNA here is from genome assembly GCA_034768845.1 of Heliamphora exappendiculata. Classification (NCBI taxonomy): domain Eukaryota; kingdom Viridiplantae; phylum Streptophyta; class Magnoliopsida; order Ericales; family Sarraceniaceae; genus Heliamphora; species Heliamphora exappendiculata. The sequence goes on along the minus strand of JAOTRH010375032.1, from coordinate 27,835 downwards.
TAGGGTAACTTATCAGGCAAACACAGATGCGTTCTCGGTTGTAATTCTAGGATGATTATCTGGCAAAAATAGACCGTAGGCTGGGTCTTATTATTATTCTAGGATACTATCTGGCTGGAACCGTAGAAACTTCTCATGTATTAGATTTGATGATGATGATGATGATGATGAGGATGAGGATGAGGAGGATGTGTCTGGGTAGTGTTCTAGGATAATTCTAGTTGGGGTTATTAGTAATTAATTAAATCACGGTGCATTTTGATATATCTATTGTTTATTTGTTGCTACCTATTGATGTAATTAGTTATCGATGTATGCTTTACTTGTGATGAGTTTACTGAGTTCTTCGAACTCATGGCTTCGTTTTATGTTACCCTGATGATTTAAACACCAGGTTATGAAGTGCAGGAAGACATCATAAAGGAGAACATAGAAGAACAGATAGAGCCCCGGTTCATGTGAACCTAGCCACCAGAGTCTTTACTATCAGCTTTTTTTTTCAGTTATTTTTTTTTCGCTGCAAGAACAATGATGTAATAAAATTTTTAGTTTAATTTTATTTTTCTTGAGAGATATTAGAATAAGATTTTGCCATTTTTGTTGCCTAGTATTTTATTTGTCGCTTTAGATGAATCTAAAATTTTTGGGTTGCCACAGTTGGTATTAGAGCACTAGATTCAACCCTTACCCACGCGATCGGAGATTTAACTTAAATAAAGTTAAAATGCAAAAATTTAATAATAACTGCATGTAAGTCCTGTGTGTTGAGAATCTCTGGGTTTAGTCTTCTTTGTGATCTATGAGTGATGGACTTCAGAGGTTTTGATATAATCCTCGGTATGGACTGGCTGTCAACACACTAAGCAGTGATTGATTGTTATCATAAAAGAATCCATGTATGCACTGAATATGGAACCTTTTGTAAGATTTAGAGAGATAGAAAGGAGTCTCTCGTTACACAGGAAAACAAAACTGATGGATTCACTAGTTCTATCGCCAGCCTAACAATTAGTGACGACTCACCAAAGAAGGACCTTCCACAAATTATTGAAGAGTTTGCCAACGTTTTTCCTAATGAATTACCAGGGTTACCCCTAAGAGGGATGTGGAGTTCTCAATTGAGCTGCAACCCGGCACTGCACCAATCTCAATCCCTCTGCACAGAATGGCACCAACAGAGTTACGAGAATTGAAGGATCAGTTACAAGAGTTAGAAAGGAAGAGGTTTATTCGCCCGAGTACCTCCCCTTGCGGTGCGCCTGCACTCTTTGTGAAGAAGAATGATGGATCTTTGCGGTTGTGCATAGATTATCGACAGTTGAATCGAGTGACGATCAAGAACAGATATCCGTTACCAAGAATCAATGACCTTTTTGATCAGCTTCGAGGAGCGTCGTACTTTTTAAAAATTAACCTTCGATCCGGTTATCACCAGCTAAGAGTTAAGGAAGAAAATATTCCAAAGACAGCTTTTTGTACTAGATATAGCCATTACGAGTTTGTAGTGATGCCATTTGGATTGACCAATGCACCCGTAGTATTCATGGGCTTGATGAACAAGTTGTTCCAGCCATTCTTGGATCAGTTCGTGGTAGTATTCATCAATGAAATTTTAGTATACTCCCACACCGAAGAAGATCATAAGCAACACCTGAGAACGACCCTCTAAGTTTTACAAGATGCACAGTTGTACGACAAAGCCAGCAAATGTGAGTTTTGGCAATGAGAAGTAAAGTTCTTGGGACATGTTATATCCAAAAAAGGAGTATTAGTGGGCCCAGCAAAGGTAGAAGATGTGATGGACTGAAAGCAACCAAAGTCAATTTTCGAAATTCACAGTTTTCTGGGCCTGGAAGGCTATTATCGAAGATTTATTCAAGATTTCTCTAAATTGGCTCGACCGATGACGAGGTTGACGCAGAAAGGGATCAAGTTCCAATCGAGCGATGTTTATGAAAAAGCTTTTCAAGAGTTGAAGACGAGATTAACTAGTGCACCTATTCTGATAGTACCCAACAGAAACATGAGTTATATAGTGTTTTGCGACACATCTAAGGAAGGTTTTGGTTGTGTTTTGATGCAAATTGGTAAGGTTGTAGCATATGGGTCTCGACAGCTTAAGCCGCATGAGCAGAATTATCCGACTCACGGTCTGGTGTTGGCAGTAGTAGTTTTTGCATTAAAGATGTGGATACACTATCTATACGGAGAAAAGTTTGAACTCTTCACTGATCATAAGAGTCTCAAATATCTGTTTACACAAAGGAGCTCAACATGAGACAATGACGTTAGATGGAGTATCTGGGAGATTATGATTTATGTATCGCATATCATCCTTGTAAGGCGAATGTGGTGGCTGATGCCTTAAGCAGGAAAACAAGAGTGGAATTGGCTTATCTATGGAATTCATTGGAGACCCTCGGTGAGTATCATTTGCAACCGTAAGAAGGAAGTGAAGGTATCTATTTCAGTGTGACAGTGGCAACACCGAGTCTTGTCCAGCAAGTTTTAGAAGCGTAGAGATTTGATCAGGAGGTAGCTTTCATTAAACATCAGCTGCCTAATCAAGAGTCAGTTCAGGGATGGGAGCTTCGTGCCGATAGAGGCTTAACATATCAAGAAAATATCTTTGTACCTAACACCAACGGTCTTCGAGATCAAGTGTTAAAGGAATTTCACAAGTCGATGTTCGCAGTACACCCAGGCGTGACCAAGATGTACCAAGATTTGAAATGACAATTTTGGTGGAGTGGTATGAAGAAGGGAGTGGCAATTTTTGTGACCCGTTGTTTGGCATGCCAGCAAGTCAAGGCAGAGCATCAGAAATCAAGAGGGACTCTACAACCCTTAGAGATACCTCAGTGGAAATGGGAGCATGTAACAATGGATTTCGTATCAAGACTGCCTAGATCTCTGCAGGGGCATACAAGAATTTGGGTGATCGTCGATTGCTTCACAAAGTCAACGCATTTTCTACCGGTCAGGATGACAGATACACTTGAGGCGTTGAGCCAAAAGTATATCCGTGAGATTGTAAGGCTACACGGTATACCTGTTTCCATAGTATCTGACTGCGATCCGCGCTTTACATCCAAGTTTTGGCAGCGTCTACGAATAGCTTTAGGGATAGAACTTTGTTTTAGTACAGCTTTTCACCCGAAGTCAGACGGACAGTCAGAGAGGATTATTCAGACACTAGAAGATATGCTTAGAGCCTGTGTTATGGACTTTTGCGGAAGTTGGGAGAAGCACTTACTGCTGGCGGAGTATGCGTATAATAACAGTTATCAGGCTAGTATTGGTATGGCACCGTACGAGGCCTTATATGGGCGACCTTATCGGCCACTTATCTGTTGGACCGAGGCAGGAGAAAATGTTTGCTAGGACCCGAGCTTGTGATAGAAACGACAGAGAAGGTTATGCTAATTAGTTAACGCCTTCTCACAGCACAAAGCAGGCAAAAGAGTTATGTTGATCGGAAGCGCTGACCGTTAGAGTTTGAAGTTGGAGATCATGTTTTTCTAAAGATTCAACGCGCCGTGGTATTATTCGGTTTGGGAAGAAAAGGAAGTTGTCTCCCCGTTTCATTGGATCGTTCGAGATTCTACAGAAAGTTGGAGCCGTGACTTATCGTTTAGCCCTACCCCCGCAGTTAGCAAGTGTTCACAATGTCTTTCATGTATCAATGCTATGGAAGTACGAGCCCGACCCTACCCACATTTTGAGCTGGAAAGAAATTAGTCTAGACTAGGATGCGACTTTTGAGGAGAGGGCAGTGAGAATCCTCGATCGTCAAGAGAAAGTTCTGCGAAGCAAGACGATTCCGTTAGTACGTGTTCTATGGCAACATCCAGGAGTTGAAGAATCAACATGGGAACGTAAAGATATCATGCGTGTGACCTACTCACACCCTTTTGCCGTATGAATTTCGAGGACGAAATTCTTTAGAAAGGAAGTAGATTGAAACGACTCGAGCTTTCGAGATTTTATTTTTATCAAATAATATTTAATAAATAATAATAAATAGAAATTAATCATTTTGTTGTGGAGTATATAATTCATGGAGTTCATTATAATAATAAACCTAAGTAAGTTTGATTTTAAGTTAAGCTAAAAATTTAAGTTTAAATCATAGGATTGTAAAAGTTTTCTGCTTATGTTAAGTTTAAGTTTAAAAAATAATGATAATAATAAATAATTTAATAGTATAATAATTTTTTTAGAAGGTAATAATCTCCTTAGAAAAGAAATAACTTTTAAAAGGCTAAAATTTATTTGTTTGGAAAGCAAAAGAATTAAGAAATAAATAAATAAGTAATATAATTATATTTAAATATGTATAAAATTTTTTTCTATATATATATATATATATATATGCTCATTAGGGTTTGGGGGTTTAATTAGAAACCAATTCCGTTGTGCCGCATAAGTAAGCTTAGGAAAAAGAAAAAAAAAATCAAACCACACAGTGCGCTGCTGGGAGGAAATTGGGAGAAAATTTAGTCTGCGTTTTTGCACGGATCAAGAGCAAAACGAAGTTAGATTGTCGTAATTTTTTTTAAAAGCATACTTCTGGAATCGTGTTCTTAATAATCAACGATTTCGTTTTTCAACCAGTAAGATCTAAACCTACGTTTAGTTTTGTTGAGTGTTACAAATAATATTTGATTATTTCGGCGTTCCGTTTTCTTCTCATTCTTCAACTGTTCTTCGTTTTTTTTGAAAGAGAGAGGAGAATAAGCCTCTGAATTTGGGGATTAAGAAAGAGTCTAAACAATTTGTCTCAAACCGAAGTCGTTATTGTCGTGCCATCGTAGAAAATCGAAAAAGGTAACCGAAATCACTAGTTTCGCAACGCATCGGTATTTATACTTTTCTTTTGATTTAAGTTCTAATTATTTGCTGTATATTAATATGTATGATGAATATTCTAACATTGAGGGATTGTTTTTAATATAAATAATTAGTTAAAAATCGAAAAAAATTTAACCGAATCACTTGTTGCGCCGGTTCAATATTTAATTACTTTGATGAATTCTACGATTTTTTAGTTGCAGAATTTTTGAATATTTTTTTTAATAAATATTCTGAATTTAAGAGGGTTCACTAAAAAAAAATAATTAATCAATTAGTCAAACTTTAATCAGATTGTTCATATAAAAAAAGACATAAACGCGTGTTTTAAGGACAAACCTTATTATTAATAAAAAGTTTATTTTTTCAAGATGGTTTTAATGGATATTAGTTTGTATTTCTAATATTAAAAGAAATAAGTTAAAACTAAGAAAAATGGACAAAAAGTGAGATATGTACAAATTGTCAAATCTGGATCGCGTGAACAAGTTTCTAATTTTTGGTTTGCGTGTTGTGTTAGTTAAGTCTTATAGAAAAGAAAAAAAAATTAATAAGTTTAAAAAAAAGTTTATATAAATAGGAAACTCGAATTCAAACTGACACTTGACACATTTTGTTTGATTATAAAATTATTTGTTTATCGATTCATGCATATTTAGATATCTTATGATATTATTGATCATTGCATGTTAAGTTATAATTTTTCATTATAGCATGATTCGTATTGCAAGTTGATTATCGATTTTAGCATGATTTTTTTTAACTTATAGGAATGTGTTCATTGGGAGGGTTGCATAAATAAACTTCGCATGTTAAAAATCATAACGCGTTTAATTATGAGTTAGTTGTATGTCGTAGTTTGTTGTGGTGATGGGTATTATCAAGGTGCACCCGCCGTAGGCTGGCCCGGTGTTTGAACTTTGATAATATCCAGCAGAGTTTAGGTTTTTAATAAGTTACTTGGCAGACTCCCGCCGTAGGCTGGGCCGGTGTATATTTTAGGGTAACTTATCAGGCAGACACATATGCGTTCTCGGTTGAAATTCTAGGATGATTATCTGGCAGAAACAGACCACGGGCTGGGTCTTGTTATTATTCTAGGATATCATCTTGCTGGAACTGTAGAAACTTCTCGTGTATTAGATTTGATGATGATGATGATGATGATGATGAGGATGAAGATGAGGATAAGAAGGATGTGTTTGGGTAGTGTTCTAGGATAATCCTAGTTGGAGTTATTAGTAATTAATTAAATCACGATACATTTTGATATATCTATTGTTTATTTGTTGTTACCTATTGATGTGATTAGTTATCGATCCATGCTTTATTTGTGATGAGTTTACTGAGTTCTTCGAACTCATGGTTTCGTTTTATGTTGCCTTGGTGATTCAAACACCAGGTTATAAAGTACAGGATGACGTCGTAGAGGAGAATCTAGATGAAGAGATAGAGCCCTGGTTTATGTGAACTTAGCCACCAGAGTCTTTACTTTCAGCTTTTTTTTTTGGTTTTCAGTTTTTTTTTCCGCTGCAAGAACAATAATGTAATAAAATTTTTAGTTTAATTTTATTTTTTTGAGAGATATTAGAATTAGATTTTTCCCTTTTTGTTGCCTAGTATTTTATTTGTCGCTCTAGATGAATTCAAAATTTTTTGGTCGTCACAGTTGGTATCAGAGAACTAGGTTCAACCATTACCCACGCGATAGTATATTCAACTTAAATAAGGTTAAAACGTAAAAATTTAATTGTTACTATTTAAAAGCCTTGGTTTAATTGTTTATATAGATGAATCGAGCGAGAGGAAGACCCCGTCGATACTTGGAACCACGAGAAAATATGAAACCTGAAGTTTTTGAAGGACAGAGAGAACCGCCATCGGTACCACAAGACGGGGACTTTAATTTTCTACTTTGGACCCTCATTGATGCAATAAGGAATCCACAGCCTGCACATGCTCAAGCACAGCGAGTTCGAACCAACAGGATAACTTTATTTTCCAATTTTTGTCGACAGCGACCCCCGATGTTCAGTGGAGGAACCCGTCCCCAAGAGACAGAGAGTTGGTTAATCAGGTGAAAAAGATGCTAGAAACCATAACCGTCAGGGATGAAGCCGATCGAGTAACCCTGGCCACTTATCAGTTAGAGGGAGAGGTTGACCACTGGTGGAATTCGGTAAGAAATTCCTAACACGTGGCTACCATACAACAGTTTGAGGAGTTATTCCTCCATAAGTAAAATTCTTGGGACAAGTTATATCTGAAAAAGGAGTATCAGTGGACCCAGCAAAGGTAGAAGCTGTGATGGACTAGAAGCAACCAAAGTCAGTTTTTGAAGTTCGTAGTTTTCTGGGGCTGGCAGGCAATTATTGAAGATTTATTCAGGATTTCTCTAGATTGGCCCGACTGATGACAAGGTTGACGAAGAAAGGGATCAAGTTTGAATGGAGCGATGTTTTTGAAAAAGCTTTTCAAGAGTTGAAGACGAGATTAACTAGTGCACCCATTTTGATAGTACCTGACAGAAACATGGGTTATACAGTGTTTTGCGACGCATCTAAAGAAGGTATTGGCTGTGTTTTGATGCAAACTGGTAAGGTTGTAGTGTATGGATCTCGACAGCTTAAGCCGCATGAGCAGAATTAGCTGACTCATGATCTGGAGTTGGCAGTAGTAGTTTTTGCATTGAAGATGTGGAGGCACTATCTATACGAAGAAAAGTTTAAACTCTTCACTGATCATAAGAGTCTCAAATATCTGTTTTCATGGAAGGAGCTCAACATGAGACACCGAAGTTGGATGGAGTATCTGGGAGATTATGATTTCTGCATCGTACATCATCCTGGTAAGGCAAATGTGGTGGCTGATGCCTTAAGCAGGAAAACAAGAGTAGAATTAGCTTGTATGTGGAATTCATTGGAGACCCTCAGCGAGTATCATTTGCAACCGTCAGAAAGAAGTGAAGGTATTTGTTTCAGTGTGACAGTTGCAACACTGAGTCTTGACCAGTAAGTTTTAGAAGCGCAGAGATTTGATTAGGAGGTAGCTTTGATCAAACATCAGCTGTCTAATCAGGAGTCAGTTTAGGGATGGGAGCTTCGTGCCGATGGAGGCTTAACATATCAAGAAAATATCTTTGTACCTAACATCGATGGCCTTCGAGATCAAGTATTAAAGGAATTTCACAAGTCGATATTCGCAGTACACCCAGGTGTGACCAAGATGTACTAAGATTTGAAACGACAATTTTGGTGAGGTGGTATGAAGAAGGTTGTGGCAATTTTTGTGACCCGTTGTTTGATATTTCAGCAAGTCAAGGCAGAGCATCAGAAACCAAGAAGGACTCTACAACCCTTAGAGATACCTCAGCGAAAATGGGAGCATGTAACAATGGATTTCGTATTAGGACTGCCTCGATCTTCGTAGGGGCTGTGAGACCCTGGCCTGTTTTCCTTTTTTCGGCGTTTTTGGACGCGCGTTACGGGTTTTCGTTGCAGTATGTTTTGTATGCTTTTGATGCATGTTTGAGGGTAGAGATGCATATGGAGAAGGTTCTGGGGGCTGTGGGATGTTACGGCATGAATTTTAAATATTCGAAAAAAAAAAGATATTTTGGAGGCCTATAAATATCTGGAGTTAGATATTTTTTAAAAAGCTATTTTTTAAAACTTCTCCAACAAGCTTCCTGTTTTCTCTTTGCCTTCTCTCTAAGTTCTTGAGTGCCCGGGGCTCGATTTTCAGCGATCCAACAGCGGATCCTTGTTATTGGCAACGCGGTTTACGCATCCATCCGAACATAAATTGATTTTGGCGAAGCTCGATTTTGCACGTGGTTTGAAATGTCGAGTTTTTAACTCAACGAGGTAGAATCCTAAACTTTCATATCTTATAAGGGTGCTATGTATAATGGTGTATATTTTTACCGGTTAAAAATGCATGAAAAGGTGGTTTATGTTTCGAATAAACCAGGATTTAGGTTTTAAAACCATTTTTGGTTGGTTTTGGTTGGAAGGAACCGGGGTTTGAGGGTTCCTTTAAGGTTTTAGTGTTAGTCTTGGGCTTGTGTATGTCCGAGGAGGTTGAAAGAAAGTTTGGTTGCATTGATTTTGAGTTTGGAAGGTTGTTGGATGGTTGTGGGCTGGTTAGAGGCTCAAAATTTTCCAAAGAGATCAGTTTCTGGCATAGGACCGCTTGAGGGACCGCTCAAGCGGTCTAGGGGCAATTTTTGGGTGTTCTCGGCTTCTTGTTGCAGGCTTGATCGCTGGACAAACCGCTCGAGCAGTCTAGCCTGCGGTTTGTTTTTGTTGGTTCAAAATCTATTTTTAAAATTGATGTATCTCCCTCATTCGGACTTGGAATTGGGTCATTTTTGTTTTCAAATTGAAGCCCCAGAAGTCTTATTTCCAATGATACCTCTCTCACTTTAAAATATTTTTTGTAGAAAAAGTTATGATCAGAAGAGTGAGCGTATGCCAAGATTTCCAAACCGTTTTCACCCGTTTTTGGCCGAATATTTTGGAAAGGTCGTTTTTCATCCTTGTTTCCCCTTTTTATCTAGTTTCTTGTTTCTTGGGGTATCGTGGGCTTGCGTTGGACGTGAGTGGAGCCGTGTTGGGCGTGTGGGAACTCGTTTGTGTTGTGTTGGGGCCTTGGGGGTTTCTTTTGGTCGTGTGGTGGCCTCTCGGTCGATTGGGTTATGGGGCTCGATCGACTGCTCTCCCCTAGTAATTTTTAGTTGATTGGATTATGGGGTCCTGTCAATTGAAGTCACGGAGAGGGTGTTGGTCATTTCATGCGGGGTGTTGATGCATCGTTGGGTGCGGGACGTGTTGCGTCCGGTGTTCTTCTAGAGATGGGGTTATGGTGAGGGACCATTTGTGGGAGTTTTGTGTTGGCCTTGAGTTAGGTCGAGTGTCGTAAGTTTGTTGGTTGTGTTGGCGTGTGTGAGCATCATGGGATCATATCGGTGATTGTGGTGGCATGAGATGTCGAGATAGGTTGTGTGGCGGGTGGCATCGTAGTGTAAGGTTTTACATGGTTATGTGCATTTATAACTGTCGTTTATTTATGCATGAATTATGTAATGTGATTTACATGGATTTCGATGACGTTATGTGTAATATGATTTATATTTGAAGGCCCTCAGTTTTATAGGCATGTGTATGTAGGTTCTAAGGAATGGATGCATGTTGCATGAATTGCAAGTGTTGTGTGAGTCGCGTGTGTAGCATGTTAAGTAGTTTATGATACGTAGTGACAGTACGTGGTTTCATGCATTTAAATCCTAACTAGGTTATACATGGGTGTATAGGATGAGATGGTAGAACATGTGGTTCTGTAAATGTTTGCTCTGGCTAACGGTGCATTCGATAGGGCTGCAGTCCCTCGGTGAAAGTCCATAAATGTGTATGGTAAGGCTGAGGTCCTTCAGTTAAAGTCCATAAAGGTGTATGGTAGGGCTGAGGTCCTTCGATTGAAGTCCGTAAAGGTGCATTGATGGGGACTGTGGTCCCTCGGTGAAAGTTCGAGAAGGTTCATGGCTTGCATGTACTGCATTATGGGACGGATAAGACCAATTTTGAATTGTTTTTAAGATGCGTGCGAATCACGATCTAAAACCCATTTTCAAACTATTTTTGAGACTCTGTGAGTCAAAATGGTTATTATTCTCACTTTCTCTTGCATGTGAAAAAATTATTTTTAGGGCTTGAAAGGGAGTCCAAAATTGAATTTCGATTTCCTAGCATGTTTTGTTTATATTGCATGCTTGTCTAGTTTCTGCTTAGCCTTGGCTTACGGTGTGGGATAAAATATTTTCAGGTATCGATCATGCGCGCAGATTCGGGTTTGCTGCAGGAGCGGAAGAGTTATAGTCTTCTTTTTTTGTTTCTACCTGTTACATGTATGTTGTAACATGTTTTCTGGTGTTGGGGCCGTATAATGTAAGCCGTTTGGCATCTATATACAATGCATGTATGGTTTATTTTGAGAGTGTGTTCTCGGGCTCGGTGTTGTAGTTGTTTGTTGTGGGTGTTTCACGTGATTCGGAGATTGGGGTGTGAAAAATTGATATCAGAGATCTGGATTCGAATACCTAAGAGTTGTGAAAAGAGGATGTATCTTGTGTGAGGTTGATTGCGTGTGCTTGACTGCAAGTGTTTAGATGTTTTAATAACATGATCATGTTGGCATGTTAAATATGTGAACGATGCGTATATGTGAGCATGGGGGTTGAACTGTGGGATTGATTAGTCCTGCCTTTTGGCATTTGGATTAACAAACTTGGGAGCGAAGTTAGAAACGCGTTTACATGACGTGATTTCTAGCAGGGAGTTTGAGTAGGTTATCTAGATTGACGAGTCATTCTTGTTGGTTCTCCTCGGTATGTGGGGTTATTTAGCATGAACCTATGTGCTTATGTGTTAGCATGCTTATGTGGTTTATGCTATGTGTTGCATCTCATGTTGTATCTGTTTGGAAAAGATCGTTTTTCATCCTTGTTTCCCCTTTTTATCAAGTTTCTTGTTTCTTGGGGCATTGTGGGCTTGTGTTGGATGTGAGTGGGGCCGTGTTGGTTGTGTGGGAGCCCGTGTTGGTTGTGTTGGGGCCTTGGGGGTTTCTTTTGGTCGTGTGGTGGCCTCTCGATTAATTGGGTTATGAGACTCGATCGACTGCTCTCCTCTAGTGAATTTTAGTTGATTGGATTATAGAGTCATGTCAATTGAAGTCACGGAGAGGGTGTTGGTCATTTCATGCGGGGTGTTGATGCATCGTTGGGTGTGGGACGTGTTGGGTCCGGTGTTCTTTCTAGTGATGGGGTTGTGGTGAGGGACCATTTGTGGGAGTTTTGTGTTGGCCTTGAGTTAGGTTGAGTGTCGTAAGTTTGTTGGTTGTGTTGGCGCGTTTGAGCGTCGTGGGATCGTATTGGTGATTGTGGTGGCATGAGATGTCGAGATAGGTTGTGTGGCGGGTGGCATCGTGGTGCAAGGTTTTATATGGTTATGTGCATTTAGAACTGTAGTTTATTTATGCATGAATTATGTGATGTGATTTACATGACTTTCGATGATGTTATGTGTAATATGATTTATGTTTTAAGACCCTGAGTTTCATAGGTATGTGTATGTGGGTTCTGAGGAATGGATGCATGTGATGCATGTTGTATGAATTGCAAGTGTTGTGTGAGTCGCATGTGTAGCATGTGACGTAGTTTATGATACGTAGTGACAGTACGTGATTTCATGCATTTAAATCCTAACTAGGTTATGCATGGGTGTATGGGATAAGATGGCAAAACTTGTGGTTCCGTGAATGTTAGCTCTGCCTGACGGTGCATTCGATAGGGCTGTGGTCCCTCGGTGAAAGTCCGTAAAGGTGTATGGTAGGGCTGAGGTCCTTCGGTTGAAGTCCGTAAAGGTGCATTGATGGGCGTTGCGGTCCCTCGATGAAAGTTTGAGAAGGTTAATGGCTTGCATGTACTGCATTATGGGACGGATAAGACCAATTTTGAATTATTTTTAAGATGCGTGCGAATCACGATCTAAAACCCATTTTCAAACTGCTTTCAAGACTCTGTGAGTCAAAATGGTTATTATCCTCGCTTTCCCTTGCATGTGAAAAAATTGTTTTAGGGCTTGAAAAAGAGTCCAAAACTGTATTTCAATTTCCTAGCATGTTTTGTTTATATTGCATGCTTGTCTAGTTTTTGCTAAGCCTTGGTTCACGGTGTGGGGTAAAATATTTTCAGGTACCGATCACGTTCGTTGATTCGGGTTTGCTGCAGGAGCGAAAGTGTTATAGTCTTTTTTTTTGTTTCTACCTGTTACATATATGTTGTAACATGTTTTTCGGTGTTGGGGCCGTATAATGTAAGTCGTTTGGCATCTATATAAAATGCATGTATGATTTATTTTGAGAGTGTATTCTCGGGCTCGGTGTTGTAGTTGTTTGTTGTGGGTGTTTCACGTGACCCGAAGATTGGGGTGTGACAGGGGCATACAGGAATTTGGGTGATCGTTGATTGCTTCACAAAGTCAGCGCATTTTCTACCGGTCAAAATGACAGATACACTTGAGGCATTGAATCAAAAGTATATTCATGAGATTGTAAGGCTACACGGTATACCTGTTTTCATAGTATCTGACCGCGATCCGTGCTTTACATCTAAGTTTTGGAAAGGTCTACAAACAGCTTTAGGGACAGAACTTTATTTTAGTACAGCTTTTCACCTGAAGTAGACGGACAGTCAGAGAGAACTATTTAGACACTAGAAGATATGCTTAGAGCCTGTGTTATGGACTTTTGCAAGAGTTAGGAGAGCCGCTTACCGCTGGTGGTGTTTACGTACAACAACAGTTATCATGCTAGTATTGGTATGGCACCGTACGGGACCTTATATGGGCTACCTTATCGGTCACCTATCTGTGGGACCGAGGCAGGAGAGACAAGTTTGCTAGGACCCAAGCTTGTGATGGAAACGACAGAGAAGGTTAAGATGATTTGTCAACGCCTTCTCACAGCACAAAGCATGCAAAAGAGTTATGCTGATCGAAGGCGTTGACCGTTAGAGTTTGAAGTTGGAGATCATGTTTTTCTAAAGATTCAACTGCACCGTGGTATTATTCGATTTGGGAAGAAAGGTAAGTTATCTCCCTGTTTCATTGAACCGTTCGAGATTCTACAGAAATTTGGAGCCGTGGCTTATCGTTTAACCCTACCCCCGCAGTTAGCAAGTGCTCACAATGTCTTTCATGTATCAATGCTACGGAAGAACAAGCACGACCCTACCCACGTTTTGAGCTGAAAGGAAATTAGTTTGGACTAGGATGGGACTTTTGAGGAGAGGGCAGTGAGAATCCTCGACCGTCGAGAAAAAATTCTGCGAGGCAAAACTATTCTGTTAGTATGTGTTCTATGGCAACATCAAGGAGTTGAAGAATCAACATGGGAACGTAAGGATATCATGCGTGTGACCTACTCGCACCTTTTTGTCATGTGAATTTCGAGAACGAAATTCTTTTGAAGGAAGGTAGATTGTAACGACCCGAGCTTTCGAGATTTTTTTTATCAAATAATGTTTAATAAATAATAATAAATAGAAATTAATCATATTTTTGTGGAGTATATAATTCATGGAGTTCATTACAATAATAAATCTAAGTAAGTTTGATTTTAAGTTAAGTTAAAAATTTAAGTTTAAGTAATAGGATTATAATAAGTTTTATGCTTATGTTAAGTTTAAGTTTTAAAAATAATGATAATAATAATAATAATAAATAATTTAATAGTATACTAATTTTTTAGAATGTAATAATATCCTTAGGAAAGAAAAAACTTTTAGAAGGCTAAAGTTTATTTGTTTGGAAAGCAAAAGGATTAAGAAATAAATAAGTAATATAATTATATTTAAATATGTATAAATCTTTTTTTCTATATATATATATATATATATATATATATATATGCTCATTAGGGTTTGGGGGTTTAATTAGAAACCAATTCTGCTTGCCGCATCAGTTAGTTTAGGAAAAAGAAAAAAAAATCAAACCACACAGTGCGCTGCTGGGAGAAAATTGGGAGGAAATTTAGCTTGCATTTTTGCACGAAAAAAGGGCCAAACGAAGTCAGATCGTCGTAATATTTTAGAGGCATACTTCTGGCATCGTGTTCTTGATAATCAATGGTTTCGTTTTTCAACCAATAAGATCTAAACCTGCGTTTATTTTTGTTGATCGTTACAAATAATATTCGATTATTTTGGCATTCCGTTTTTTTCTTGTTCTCCAACTGTTCTTTATTTTTTTTTTGAAAGAGAGAGGAGAATAAGTCTCTAGATTTGGGGATTAAGAAAGAGTCTAAACCAATCGTCTCAAACCGAAATCGTTATTGTCGTGCCGTCGTAGAAAATTGAAAAAGGTAACCAAAATCACTTGTTTCGCAACGCATCGGTATTTATACTTTTCTTTTGATTTAAGTTCTAATTATTTGCTGTATATTAATATGTATGATAAATATTCTGATATTGAGGGATTTTTCTTAATATAAATAATTAATCAAAAATTAAAAAAAAAAAATAACCGAATCACTTGTTGCGCCGGTTCAATATTTAATTACTTTGATGAATTCTACGATTTTTTAGTTGCAGAAGTTTTGAATATTTTTTTAATAAATATTCTGAATTTAAGAGGGTTCACTCCAAAAAAATAATAATAATAATAATTAATCAATTAGTCAAACTTTAATCGGATTGTTCATATAAAAAAAAGACATAAACGCGTGTTTTAAAAATAAACCTTATTATTAATAAAAAATTTATTTTTCCAAGATGGTTTTAATGGATATTAGTTTTTATTTCTAATATTGAAAGAAATAAGTTAAAACTAAAAAAAATTGACAAATACTAAGATATGTACAAACTGTCAAAACTGGGCCGCGCGAACAAGTTTATGATTTTTGGTTTGCGTGTTGTGTTAGTTAAGCTTTATAGAATTTAATTAAAAAGGGGTTAAATCATCACCTTAAGATTATTTTAAAGTAACATAAAGTTGATTGAGTTGCCAAGATAAAAAGAAAAAAAAAATTAATAAGTTAAAAAAATATATATAAATACGAAAATCGAATTCAAACTGACACTTGACACATTTTATTTGATTATAAAATTAATTTTTTATCGATTCATGCATGTTTAGATATGTTATGATGTTATTGATGATCGCATATTAAGTTATCATTTTTCATTAAAACATGATTCGTATCGCAAATTGATTATCGATTTTAGCATGATTTTCTTTTAACTTATGGGAATGTGTTCATTGGGAGGGTTACATAAACAAATTTTGCATGCTAAAAATCATAACGGGGTTAATTATGAGTAGTTAGTTGTATATCGTGGTTTATTGTGGTGATGGGTATTATTAAGATGCATCCGCCGTAGACTGGGCCGGTGTTCGAACTTTGATATTATCCAGCGGAGTTTAAGTTTTTGATAAGTTACCTGGCAGACACCCGCCGTAGGCTGAGCTGGTGTATATTTTAGGGTAACTTATCAAGCAGACACATATGCGTTCTCAGTTGTAATTCTAGGATGATTATCTGGCAGAAACAGACCGTAGGCTGGGTATTGTTATTATTCTAGGATATCATCTGGCTGGAACCGTAGAAATTTCTCGTGTATTAGATTTGGTGATGATGAGGATGAGGATGAGGATGACGATGAGGACGAGGAGGATGTGTTTGGGTAGTATTCTAGGATAATCCTAGTTGGAGTTATTAGTAATTAATTAAATCACGATACATTTTGATATATCTATTATTTATTTGTTGCTACCTATTGATGTGATTAGTTATCGATGCATGCTTTACTTGTGATGAGTTTACTGAGTTTTTTGAACTCATGGCTTCGTTTTATGTTGCCCTGGTGATTCAAACAACAGGTTATGAAGTGCAAGATGGCGTCGTAGAAGAGAATATAGAAGAACAAATAGAGCCATAGTTCATGTAAACCTATCTACCAGAGTCTTTATTATTAGCTTTTTTTTTTGTTTTCAGTTATTTTTTTTTCGCTGTAAGAACAATAATTTAATAAAATTTTTAGTTTAATTTTATTTTTTTGAGAGATATTAGAATAAGATTTTGCCCTTTTTGTTACCTAGTATTTTATTTGTCGCTCTAGATGAATCTAAAATTTTTGGATCGTCACAGTCGTATTGAAAGTGTTAAGGCAATAAGATTTCAAACACCACAAATAAGGAAAATTTTGCTGCAATTATCTAAAATAAGTGAATATCCTAAAATAAAAAGTGAAGCTAATAGTTTAGCAACATATTAAAATTGAAAATTTTGAATTCTTGTGAGGTATGACAATTTGGTATAATATATTATTTGCTGTTAATACAATTAGTAAATATTTACAGTCAAAAGATGTGTACTGATGTTGCTATATATTAATTAAAATGTCTTGCATCTTTTTTAATAAAGTATAGAGAATATGAATTTACATAAGTTATGATTTCATCTAAAGAGATTGCATGTGAAATGGAGATAGAACCTGTATTTCGTAAAAAACGTACAGCTCGTAGAAGAAAAAAAACATTTTGATGAAAATATTGTAAATGAGAAAATACATTCAGTTGAAGAATCCTTTAGAATTGATTATTTTATATACATTGTTGATCAAGCTTTTTTTTCAATTCAAACTAGGTTTCAACAATTTCAAACATATAAAGGCATTTTTGTTTTTCTATTTAATCTTAAAAATTTAAAATCTTTGGATAATATTAATTTGAAAAAATATTGTCTTAATCTTGAATGTCATCTAAAATATAAAATTTTATCTAATATTCATGGGTTAGATTTATTTTCAGAAATAAAAGTTTTAAAAGAAGTTTTACAAATAGAAGAAATTTGTGAGACCTTGTTCCGTTTCTTTTTCAGTTATATATATATATATATGTATATATTCGACGTGTTTATTCGTGTTTATATATATTTTGATGCATATTTGAGTTTGAATATCCATGCTGAGTTGGTTCCTGGGATTGCTGGGAGTTACGGTTCGAATTTCAAAAATAAAAAAAAGATATATTTTGGAGGTCTATAAATATCTGGAGTTAGATATTTTTAAAAGATATTTTCAAAACTTACTCCATAAGTTTTCTCTTTTTTCTTTCTACCTTCTCTCTAACTTGTCGGGGGCCTGGGGCTTGGTTTTTGAAGGTCCAACAGCCGATTCTTGTTGTTGGCATCTTGGTCTATGCATCCATTTGGACAGAATTTTATTTCAGCAAAACTCGATTTTGTACGTGGATCGAGACGTCGAGTTTTCAACTCATCAAGGTAGGATCCTAGACTGTTAAGTTATTAAATGGTGTTACGTGTAATCTTATGCATATCTACCATTTAAAAATGCATGAAAAGTGATTTATGTTTAAATTGAATTTTTTGTTTAAAAACCAATTTTCATTGTTTCGGTGGATGAATGTGAGTTTCGAGAGTTTTCTTTTGAGGTTTTGGTGTGGGGTTTGGACGTGCGAGTGTTCGAGGATGTTTAAAGGATGTTTGGAGACTTGATTTGAAGTTTGAAAGCAAAAACCGTGGCTAAAAATAATTTTTTTTGGGTTGCCTGGTCGACTGGACCATGGTGGTCAGTCGACTGGATCTTGATTTGGGCTTCCTAGTCTACTGGACCAGGAGGGTCAGTCGACTGACCCAGTGGGTTAGTCGACTGGATTTCTTCTGTTGGGCTTTTTTTTGTTTTTTAGCTAGTTTCCAGTCGACTGGTGGGATGGGCCCAATCGACTAAAGGTCTGGGCTGTGGTTTGGATGGTTTGGTGATCCTTTGGGGTGATTGGTTGGGTTCCTTTTGGGAAAAAGGTTCGGCTTTTGTGAAAAATAAATTTTATTGAAAGTTTGGAGCTAGCCTATGAGGTTGAGTCTCAACTTCTAAAAAGTTTTTATGAAAATATATTTTTACATATTTTGTTTGATCTCCATGACTGATGGATTGGATCTTATTTTATACATGTGCTGTATAAAATGTTTTGTGGGTGATTTTTTAAATATTTTTCTTAGATGTACTGTGGCAGTGGGTGTGTTGAGTTGGGCTTCCATTGCTCTACGGTAAAAGTCCAAAAACGTGCGCAGAGTAGGTCCCTACGTGCCTTCGGGTTAATCCCCATAAACGAGGTTGGTGGGTGCTTAGTGCCCTCGGGTTGCGAACCCGTAAACTAAGTGGTTGGTGGGTGCTTAGGGCTCTTGGGTTGTGAACCCGTAAACTAAGTCAGTTGCTTCCGTGAATGGCATTGCTTACGTTGTCATGACTCCGTATAGAACTTGTCATTACCGAGCAGGCCTTAAGTGGTGATTAGGGTAATGGACAGAGGTCTATAGTTGTTACCTTTATCTATGTGGCAAAGTCGGTACATAGGACTACATTTTACCTCTTTATCTTCGGCTATGTGACCCGAGTGGAGAATGCTGCATTTTTACTGCTTTTTCTTAACTGTGGCATGATATCTATCAGGATGATATGCATAGTTTCAAGGATGGAAATTGATGATTTTTCAGAAGAAAACCTTTTAGCTCTTGTGGTTGAGCTTACGTGCTTATGATTACATAACTTTCTTTACAGTTTTATGTAGTCTGTTTCTATTGGGCTTCGGCTCACGGTGTGAGATTTTACTGTAAAACCATTTTCAGGTAAGCATGTGGAGTTAACCTAGATGCAGTGATGATGCAAGACTTGCTATGGTTTTTCTTGTTTTTGTGACATGTAGTTTACATGTGATGCCTGTTTCAGAAGGCGAGTTTTGTACACCTTGAGACGATATACTTATTCATGCATGAGAATGCATGTTTACTGTTTATGATAGTTGAACTTTGGGAATCTTTTATTCAAATGTTATATTTTTTAGTTGATGGTTTTTCAAATGCAAATCTTATTTTTATAAATGGTGTTCGATGGACTTTCGCGTGACCCTGGAGTTTGGGGGCGTGACAAAATTAATCCGCTTAATGTATTAAATTATATAAAAAAAATTAAATTCTTTTCCAAATGCATGCATTGCTTATAGAAGTTTACCAACAATACATGTATCAGTTGCTTCTACAAAAATAAGTTCTTTAAAATTAAAATTAATAAAAATCTTATCTTAGATTGACTATGTCACAAGAAAGCTCACAAGAAAGGCTAGCAATTTTGGAATAAAATCAAGAATTAATTGAGTTTTAGTCCCATTTTAAGAGGTTGTAAAAGTTTTAGTTCCACAACTATTTGTGTTTAGGGTTTAGTTCTTTTTTTAAAAGTTAACGATTTTTTTTCTCTAAAATACCCCTTATTAACTGGTGTAATATGTCTATGTTATTCTTCTTAATTTTAGGATGCATTTGCATATGAGAGCGTTAACCTGTTAATCACCAACGAGTTTTATGAAAATAATTTTAAATCTCCTTCATTTTAGCCGCCATATACATAACTGAACATGATGAAAATAAATTATTAATTTGGTTCTGGATATTCATCAATAATTGGGATGTAACTTCTCTTTTTTCGTTGGGATATTGGCATTCAACAAATATTTTTCTGATTTTGAATTGGCATTCGGTTATGGGTATTCATTAAACACGGCCACCCCTCCTCCGTTAGCTCCTCATCCTCCGCCGTCGCTCTTCTTCGTCCTCCGCTCTGTCGTTGTAGCTTCCAAATGAATCGACGCCGGCCACTTCATGCCACCGCATCTGCTTCTCGCAACCGTCGCCACTTCTTGTCGGTGCAAGCTTCTAGATTTGGACCACCAACTCATATCTCGTCGCCGTCGCCGCCACTTGTTAATTCTATCTCACCCTCTCCCTCTCTGATTTGTATGAGATTTGATCTACCACCATCTCTCTAACACGGTGTTTCTAGTTCACTACCGCCTCTCTTCCTCTTTCTCCTCCACCAACAATAATGATTTTTTGAAACATGTTCTTTATACGATCAATGTGAAACTAATACAATTATCAGATACAAATTCTGTGTTGAATAATTTTAAAAATACTTATTTGTTGAACACTGATACAATTATCAGTTGCATGTTATTACTAAATATACATAACTCCCTTAAACCAATGATATAGTTTATCAATTTAAAACTATATTATAAGAAGATATTGCAACAAATATTTAATACTGATAAATATATCAGTGGTATTATTTTAAAACTCACTAAACAATGGGAGAAAAAAGATTTAGATGAAGCAGGCTAGAATAGCAAGGCTATCAATGTGAGACCCTGACTCGCTTGGTGTTTTATCGCTGCATGTTTTTACGAGTTTAGATGCATGATCGGGCTTAGATATACATGCGGGGTAGGTTTCCGGGGCCGTTGGCCGTTGTGGCATGCGTTTCCAAAAAAAAAAAAAATTTCTGACGAGCCTATAAATATCTTCGTTCAGATATTTATTTCAAAATATCTCCCCCTCTCTCTTCTCTCTCTACAAGTTTCTTTCTGCCTTCTCTCTAGTTTTCAGGGGCCTCGAGGCTCGGTTTTCGACCATCAGACAACGGATTCTTGGTATCGGCATCAAGGGCTACGCAACCATCTAGTTAGATTTTGATTCCAGCGAAACTCAGTTTTGCACGTGGTTTGAGGCGTCGAGTTTTTAACTCACCGAGGTAAGATCCTAGACTCTCATGTCTTGTAAGGGTGCTGCGTGTAATCATATGTGTTTTTAACGGTTAGTTTGCTGCAGATCTGACTTTATTTCTTGAAAATTGGGTTTTGATTAAAAAGGGGGTTTTTGTTTTGTTTCGGTTGGGTGAACCGGGTTTTGAGACTTTTCGTTCGGTGGTTCTTGAGGTTTTGAGTTCGTGTATGTCGGTGGGAGTTTATTATATGCGAATCGGTAAGTTTAAGGGTGTTTTGATGCATCATAGTGGATGTTTGAGAGTTTAGGGGCTTAGAACACCAAGAAAAGGGAAATTTGGGTTTTTCTAGGGTGGGAGCTCGCTCGAGCGCCCGATGTCCGCTCGAGCGGACTAGCTGCACAGGATCATTTTGTTTTGATGTTATCTCCCTCATTCGGACTCGAAATTAAGTCGTTCTTATACTTAAATTGAAACCCCAGAAGTCCTCTGTCCAATGACACCTCTCTCACCTTAAAATTCTTTTTGTAGAAAAAGTTATGATCAAAGGAGTGAAGGTGTGTCAAGATTTCAAAACTATTTTGACCCGATTTTGGCCGAATGTTTGGGAACAGGTTGTTTTTCATCCTTGTTGGCCCTTTTGACCTAATTTCGTGTTTCGTGGGATGTTGTGGTGTTTCTTGTAGGCTTCGTGGGTTTGTGTTGGGCACGTGTGGGCGTCGTGGGTTGTGTTGGGCGCATGTGTGCGTCGTGGGTTGTGTAAGGCGCTTGTTGGGCGTGTGGGAGTTCGTGTTGGCCATGTTGGGCTTGTAGGGCTTTGTGTTGGCCACGTTGGGCGTGTGTTGGCCCTAGGTTGTTGTTTGATGTGAGATGGTTGAGTTTTGATTTTTAATTGGCGTCCTATGGTATTCAATTGATTAATTTATGGGAATTAGTTGATTTAAATACCTGTGGATTCTTTTTGGGGTTCGGTTGGTTGTGTAATGGATTCGAGAGTCGTGTGGTGGCCTCTCGGTCAATTGGGTTATGGGGCTCGATCGACTGCTCTCCTCTAGTGATTTTAGTTGATTGGATTATGGGGACCTGTCAATTGAAGTCACGGATAGGGTGTTGGTCATTTCATGCGGGGTGTTGGTGCACGGTTATGTGCGGGGTGGTTCGTGCATCGTTGCATGCGGGGGTTTGATTTTGTTTCTAAATTTGAGTTTTCTCCCAACGTTGACCGCTCGAGCGGGGTGGTGCCAGAGTGTTGGGTTGGTGGTTGACTGCTCGAGCGTTGGTTGTGCGCTCAAGCGGGGTTGTGGAAGTGTGTTACGTCAGTTGGGGACCTCTCGAGCGGTGTTTGAGCGCTCGAGTAGGGTGGTGCCAGAGTGTTGGGTCGGTGGTTGACCGCTCAAGCGGTGGTTGTGCGCTCGAGTGGGGTTGTGGCAGTGTGTTACGTCGGTTGGGGACCGCTCGAACGATGTTTGAGCGCTCAAGCGCTTGGGCTGTGTTGGCCTCTGGATTAGGTTTTGGTTTTAGTTTTCTGTATCGTTGGTTATCCAGTGTGTGGACGGGTCCCAGTTTGTGGATGGGTCGTTCGGGTATCGAATGATGGTGTGTGTGGCATGTGATGTCGTGTTGGGTCATTTGGCAGGTGGCGTCATGATGTGAGGTTATATGTGATTTTGTGCTTTTATAACTGGCTTGTACAATTATAACTCTGTTTATTATGTACGGAATATGTAAGTGGATTACATAATGTGATATCGTTATGTGTAACGTGATTTATGCTTTAAAATCTAGAGTTTTATATGCATTTGACGTGATTTTTGGAATGCCGTGTTGATACATGGTTATATGCTTTAAATCCTGATTTAGGTTTTCATATGTGTATGAAATGGATTAGATGAGTCTATGATCCAGTAGATGTAAATCCTGGTTGATGATGCACGTGTGCGCGTGTGGGTGTATGAGGTAGGCTGCGAAAGCTGGTGTATGAGGTTGGCTGCAAAAGTCGGTATATGTGTGATTGGGGGCTGCGGTCCTTTGGTGAAAGTCCGAGAAGATGCATCAGTTGGGGCTGTGGTCCTTCAGTGAAAATCTGAGAAGATTCATGGATTGCATGTATTACATTTTGGGACGGATAGACCAATTTTCTTAAAAACTGTATTATCGACCTATGGGAGTCGAAATACTGTATTAACGGCCTGCGGGAGTCGTAAAACCTGAATCGTTTTCAAGGCTCTGATGAGTCGACAAATGGTTTTTATCCTCGCTTTCCCATTGCATGTGAAAACTTATTTTTATTGGCTCTGGTGAGTCGTGATCTAAAACTGTTTTCAAATTATTTTTATTATCTTGAAAGAGAGTAAAAAACTACACTTCGTTTATCGAGCATGTTTAGCTTATACTGCATGTGTTGTTTATAATCTGCTAAGCTTTGGATCACGGTGTGGGCTTTTGCATTTCTTCAAGTACCGGTCACGTAGGATGATCAGGAGGTGCTGGAGAGCTGGAAGTGCTTTAGCCTTCCTTTTTGTTCCTTCGGTTACATGTATATGTTGTAACATGTTTTTCGGTGTTGGAACCGTGTAGTATAATCTTTTGGCATTGGAGCCTTATGTTTTGTAAGCCGTTGGGTGTTTATATATAC
The DNA here is from genome assembly GCA_034768845.1 of Heliamphora exappendiculata. NCBI lineage: Eukaryota > Viridiplantae > Streptophyta > Magnoliopsida > Ericales > Sarraceniaceae > Heliamphora > Heliamphora exappendiculata. The sequence goes on along the minus strand of JAOTRH010375032.1, from coordinate 4,220 downwards.
AATTTATGTATGGTTTATTTTGGGAGTGTATTCTTGGTTGGGTTGTATGTATGATAGTTGTGGGTGTTTCACGTGACCCGGAGTTTGGGACGTGACAATCAATGCTATTTTTAGCGGTGTCACACCTGAAGAATTGATCAGACGTATATATACGTTTGAAATCGCTAAAGAAATATGAGATATTCTTGAAACCACACACAAAGGCACATCAACTGCTAAAATTTCTAAATTTCAAGGCTCACGACAAGTTTTGAAACTCTTCGAATGGAAAATCATAAGACCTTTGATGAATTTTATGTTAAGTTGAGTGACATAGTTAATTTCAGCTTTATACTTGGTGAAAAAAATCTTGAATTTCGCATTATTAGGAAAATCTTACGGTCACCACTTGAACGTTTTCAACAAAAAGTTACTGCTATTAAAGAAAGTAAAGATATTGATTCTCTTAGAGTAGAATAATTGGTTGAAAATCTTCAGACATTTGAATATACTCTACGTCAACCTAAAAAATTAAAAAGGGTTATTTTAAAAACTTCTAAAGTTGAGTTAGAGTTTTTAGATGATGAAACTGATATTGATCGTGAGATTATGGCATTTCTTGTTAAAAATTTTAAAAAATTTATTTTAAATAAATGACCTAACCTCAAGTCAAAATCTAGATATTTTGGTGACAAAAGTAAGAATGTAGTTAAGTTTGAAAAGAAAAAAGCTAAAGTTCAGAACCAGAATATACAGTATTTTGAATGGTAAGGGTATGAACATATTGCACATAATTGTCCAAACAAACAGAAAAAGAAATAAAAAGAAAGAAAAAATATTCACTATGACGTGGGATGATGAAATTAAATAATCTGAAGATGGAAATGAGTCAGAAATAGCGAATGACGAAGGTAAATTCATTGCCTTTGCTGCTTCCACAGGATTAGGTAAGTCTGAATTGTTTGATCATAAATCTCGTGCTTCTCAAAGTGATTTTGAAAAAGAACAACCTGATTCAGGTTCTGAATCTGATGAAGGGAATAAGAAAGATCTTCAGTGGGCTTATGATAAACTTCACAGAGAAAGTTACAAAATGACGAAAGTTATTACTAAGCTAACACTGAAGGTTAAAATTATGGAAAAAGAGAATAACAGTTTAAAGCTTGAACTAACTGAGTTCCAAAATTTGATTTCACAACTAAAAATCTTTAAAATCAAAATGACTGAGAAACTAGTTAATTCTGACAAACAGAGAAATGAATTCATTGAATCACGTGATTCCCTCAAAACAAATGTTTCTAAATTTGAGTTAGAATCACAAGACTCAATTAAGTTCAAATCTTTGTTTGATGCTAGTGAAGCTAAATTGAAATTATTGAAAACTGAGGTAGCAATTGCTAATACCACTCTAAAGAAATTGAATGCAGGTTCTTTGAGTTTGGATGAAATCTTAAGCTTGCACAAAGTGGCAACAGACCAAACTGGTTTAGGATACGTGAAAAGTATGTATGGATTAAAAAATATAGGTAAAATCAATTTTGTGAAAGCTGTCAGTATGCCTACAGATAAAGACAAGATTTTGGACATGCCTAAACAAATCAGGATTGAATTGCTGAGAAAACCTATTAAAAAATTTTTACCAAAATCAACTGCTTTTCAAAATTTTGTTCCAACCTATCATTTTTGTGGTATTTTTGGACATATTAGACTTGTTTGCTGAAAAATGAAATCACTGTCTACTTATCAGCGTGAAAGAAAAAAAAAAACTACATGATCAAATCAGATAGCTGTTTCATAAAATTCTTAGCTAGCTGAGCGCTTGAGCGGCCCCTATGTGCGCTCGAGCAGACAACTGGCAGAGACTTTATTTTGGCAAGAAATCCAGCACTCAAACTAAACCTCTTCCAAAAATACGTGCTGTTTGCGTTCAAAAATCTGATTTGAAATGCAATGTTGTTCATACTGCTTTAAAAGCTCAAAACTCTTTCATATGGTATTTGGACTGTGGGTGTTCCCAACATATGTTAGGGGATAAGTCTTTATCCTTGAGTATTGATCCATACGATGGAAGACTTGTCACATTTGGAGATGAAAACTCATCTAAGATTATTAGAAGAGGATCCATTGACTCTCTAGGGTTACTCAAATTGGACAATGTCCTTCTTATAGACGGTCTAAAAAAAAACTTACTTAGCATTAGTCAGATGTGCGACACACATCATGAAATTCATTTTACTAAAATTGAATGTCTGATTTTGGATAAAAAGGGAAAAATTATTATTCATGGTGCTCGAAATTCTGATAACTGCTATGGAATTTTGCCCAAAATCTATCAAATATGTCGTTCTGCTAAAATGGATGAAACAGAATTGTGACATCATCATTTGGGCCATATTAATTATAAAGATCATTTCAGACTTGCAAATTCTGAATTAGTCAAAGGTATTCTAAAGCTAAGTAGCAATATCAAAGTTGTGCGTGGACGTTGTCGACTAGGTAAACAAATTAAAGTCTTCCACAAGAAAATAAATTAGCTTGCTACTTAATATCCTCTGCACATACTTCATATGGATCTTATGGGTCCTATTAGAACAGAGAGTACAGGTGGCAAGAAATATATTTTTCTTGTAGTGGATGACTCTTTAAGGTTTACTTGGGTGAATTTTTTGCGTAAAAAATCTAACACTTTTGCTGTTTTCAAATTCCTATGTCTTAGATTAAGTAATGAACAGGAAAAGAAAAATCAGCATATCACAAAGATCAGATCAGATCATGTTAAGGAATTTAAGAGCTTTGAATTCTCAACCTTTTGTGACGAACAGGGAATTCAACACGAGTTTTTCGCACCCAAAACACCACGACAGAATGGGGTAGTAGAACGAAAAAAATAAAGCGGTACAGGAGATGGCCAGCGTGATGCTTCAAGGTAAAAACTTTCCTCTCAAGTTTTGGGTTGAGACTGTAAATACTGCCTATTATGTTATTAATCGTGTGTATTTATGACCTAGTACTAAACATACTGTATATAAGCTATGGAAAGGTAAGAATCCAAATGTAAAATATTTCAAAACTTTTAAAAGAAAATGGTACATTTTAAAAGATCGTGAATAATTGGGTAAATTTGACTCCAAAAAGGAGGACCGAATATTTCTTGGCTATTCTATTTACGTACATCTACCGTTATGGAATCTGTCAATGCTGTTATTGATGATACAAGAACGTCCGAAGAGGCATTGTCATTGAAAGCAAATCAGTTTAATTCTTAGATACTGGAAGATCTGGTTCTGCCCACCTCTCCAAAACAATCAGTGGATGCATGTTCAGAAAGTACAACAACTCTTGGAGCAAGTAGTATTGGAACCTTCTTCACGCGTAAAGTTAAATCATCCACTAGATCTAGTGATTGGAAGGTAATAAAACTAATGATGACTCGCTGACAAATGTGTAATTAGGTAAATCAGGTAAGTCATTTGTGTTATGTATCAATGATTGAGCCAAAAAATGTAAAAGAGGCTCTAACTGACGATTGTTGGATGAATGCTACGCATAAGAAATTTGAACAATTTGTTAGGAATAATGTTTGGGAATTAGTGCTTAGGCCAGAAAATATTAATGTTATTGGCACTAAGTGGATTTTCAAAAACAAGTATGATGAACAAGGAACTAGTGTGAGAAATAAGACTAGTTTAGTGGCACAAGGGTACACACAAGTAGAAGGAATAAATTTTGACGAAATCTTTGCTCTTGTGGCTAGATTAGAATCTATTCGTATTCTTCTTGCTGGTGCTTATTTTTTAAATTTCAAACTGTACCAAATGGATATGAAAAGTGCCTTTTTAAATGGCCAGCTAAAAGAAGTTGCCTATGTTGAATAGTCTAAAGATTTTTAGGATCCACACTATCCCAATCACGTATACAAGCTCAAAAGAGCTTGTATACATGATTAGGAATGTTAGGTGATCAGGAATTCTTTGGGTTTAAGAAGCTTATTATCTTTGTGTTTAGGAATTCTTTCGTGTTTAAGAAGTTTTATATATATCTAGGATCCTAAAAGGATCTAGATATTCTCTGATGATTAGTTTCCTAATGAGGGTCTCATCTGAAGATTAAAGAAAGGATACACACAGACAAGCAATAAACGCTTCGAGAGAGAGTCTCGGCCATATGACCGCTCGAGCGCCAAACTGACCGCTCGAGCGGTGCCTAGGCGTTTTTATTGTTTCCAAATTCTGGTTGCTTAG
>JAOTRH010374922.1:0-35747 GCA_034768845.1 Heliamphora exappendiculata | reverse complement strand
ATAGGAGTATATTAGTCTTGTCATTTCGTTAATTTTCTTTTTAAAAAAAGACTAAATGCAACAAAAAAAGATGACGGGACTAAAACTAACATTACTACCAAAAAATGACTAAATCCAAAATTTTTCTTTTAATTATCACTAATGATTAGTTTTCTTGTAGTATAATCTGGTTTATGAATCATTAAAGTCAATACATTTTTCGCAAACTAAATAATATGTTGATACATTTGACAAGTCTGGCTAACTACCATTATTTTAAAGTGAGTGTAATTAAATCCCATTGTTTGAAAAGGAAATTCCATTGTCGAATTTCATTTTCAAATTACCACCAAATACCTTGTCAGTGGCCTTCAATGCATTACTATAGAAGACCAAAACTTTTTCATTTTTTTTTAATATGTAGAAAGGTAACAATATTATGTAAGTGATTATTCATTTTATACTCAAGTAATGTAAAATTATATTCTCTATCATCCACGTAATGTGCAACAATATTTGAGTTGTATTACGTGTAGTTGTTTTTGGGAGTTCATTTACTTTGAGTCACTCATCGAGAGATGTTGACCTTTTTTTTTTGACAAAAATGGATTGTGTGAGTCTTGCTCCAATACTATGTAAACACTTTATATTTAATCTAAATTCTTAAACTATTTGGTAGAAAAATTTTAATATTATTTTAAATGATTACCTATTCTATACCCAAATAATGTAAGGTTATATGCTCTAACAAATTTGTGTTTGTTTTTTTCAAGGTTTTGATGTGGTGAACAAAGGTTGTTGTGGGACCGGGTTATTGGAAGCATCATTCTTATGTAACCCCACTACGCCTGTATGTCCTGATGCCTCCAAGTATGTATTTTGGGATGCAATACACCCAACTGAAAAGGCATACTACCTCATCTTCCAATCCTTGCGTTTCACCATTGATGTCCTCCTTAAGCTTTAGCATATACCTCTACTTATATATATATATTGAGTCCTGTTAGATTTGTCATTTTTTAATCAATGTAAAATTGATATGATTGTTAAGGAATTAAGATGTATTTATATTCCAGTATTTGATTTATTGTAAAACTCTTAAAGATATGTCTGTTTGCGAGTTTGGAGCTTGGGATTGAACTATTTTAATTAAAATCCCATATATAGCATTATTTGACAACCATTTCGAGAGAGGTTAAAACCCCCCCTCAACTAACTTAACACTCCATATGGGGGATAATTCCAATCCCATGGAAGGGCGGGCTGGTTAGTCTTAGGATTATTTTGACCATTTTTGTATACAAAAAAATTTCCCATTAAAATCATCTTAAATCAAACAACGAACTATTTATCTTTAAGTTATCATACTCTCAACCAAATAGCATTCGGTACAAAAAACTACAACACTAATAATAATCCATAATATTCCGCACACTAATAATCTAAATACACTAATTATCTTATGAAAATAGTCTTTAAACTAAACGAGCCCTAAGTGTGTTAGGAGTTGGGTTGTGTGAATTTCTAGAGATTGTTTCTAAAAAGAACTCTTTTTGGTCTTAAGAGTTTGTTTTGTAGTATAAGTTTTATTAGATTGTGCTGAGAGTTTATATTAATCTAGAGTACTGAAGTACAAATACTCGAAACTTGAAGTACAACAAAGTAAAGTAGTTTTGAGTAGTGAAGATTATGTAGATTTTGTCTCTACCAAGTCATCGCTTGTGCGATGGTAAGTTAGCTCGAGCGAACAACAAACATTTTCAATTTAATTGAAACTCGAATTGTTGGTTTCTCATTCTGTGGCGTCGAAATTTTGCAGTTTTGGTAGTTCAAAAATAAGAGAATTCAAAGGGTGTTTGAAAAATATCTTAACATCTTAAAAGCTAAACTTAAAAAACCCATTTTGTTGAAAATAGAGTCGTTACTTGATTTTTGAGAAAAATTAAGAAAAACAACATTGGTTACTGATCTTTAAAATGTTTAACTAAAAAAAATAGTTCGGGGGCTAAGGTTGCCCTTTACTAATCATCATTGGTTCTTAATAAGTGTGAGACCCTGACCCATTTTTTTTTTGCGTTTCTCGACGCGCGTTTAGCATTTTCGCTTTTGTATGTTTATATGCGTTTTGATACATGATCAGGGTTAGATATGCATACGGAGTTGGTTCCCGGGGCCGTAGGACGTTGCGGTGCAAATTTCAAAAAAATTAAAAAAAAAATATTTTGGAGGCCTATAAAAATCTTGAGTTAAATATTTTCAAAATATATTTTCAAAACTTCTCTAGTAAGATTTTTTTTCTCTCTGCCTTCTCTCTAAGTTCTCGGAGATTCGGGGTTCGATTTTCAACGATCCAACAGTGGATCGTTACTTTTAGCATGGTGGGCTACGCGTTCATCTGGATGAAATTCTATTTCGGCGAAACTTGATTTTGCACGTAGTTCGAGGTGTTGAGTTTTTAACTCACCGAGATAGGATCTTAGACTCTCATGTCTCTCATGTCTTATAAGGGTGCTACGTATAATCGTGTGTATTTTTAACAGTTAGATTGCTGTAGATCTGAGTTTGTTTCAAGTTAGATTTTTGGGCTAAAAATTATTTTTCGACGATTTTGGTGGATAGAATCGGGTGTTGGGTGTTTCTTTTGAGTTATTGGTGTTAGGCCTAGGCATGTGTATGTCCGAGAGTGTTGTAAAGGAGTTTAGAGGCTTCGAATCGGGGTTTGGAGGTTGAAACCCGTAGCTTAGAACCAGTTTTCGCTTGAGTTCAGCCGACTGGACCGTGGGGTCAATCGACTGGATCTTGGTTCTTAGGTTCAGTCGACTGGACTGTGAGGGTCAGTAGAATGGACAGTGTGTTGGGCGTTTTGGGCCTTTTTCAGTGTATTTTTCAGTCGATTAGAGGGTGGGTCTAGTCGACTAGACCTAGACTATTTTGTGTGGGTATTTTGGTGGTTGATTTCTTGGTTTTCAATTGGTTTTCAATGGTATTCGATTGATTGATTATGGGGTTAGTCAATTGAAATACTGTTGAATGCCTTTTGGGGTTCGGTTGGTCGGGTTATGGCTTTGGGACTCGTGTCGTGGCTTCAGGTGTTCGTTTAGGTGTCGTCCTTGGGGATGACGAGCATGGTTAGATGCGGGTTATCAAGGCATGATTGTGTGCGTGTTGGTTATGTGCGGGACGTGTGGGTCCATAGTTCGGTTTACAGGTGGGTTTTGGTGAGAACCGTTTTGTGAAAGGTTCAGGTGTTGGCCTCCGGGTTAGGTGTTAGTTGTTTCAATGTGTGCACGAGTCCCGGTGTGTGGACGGGTCATTTGGGTGAGTGGATGTTGCTTTTTTTTGACGGGTGGCATCATAATGTATTGTTATACCTGGTTATGTGCATTTATAGCTGTTTATTTATGTATGAATTATGAAAGTTGATTACATGGTTTTGGTATCATTACGTGTACCCTGGTTGCATGCTTTAAAATGCAGAGTTTTATAGGCATGGTTATGTGGATTATGAGGAACAGATGCATGTGATGCATGTTGCATGAGTTACAAGTGTTGTGTGAGTCGCGTGTATAGCATGTGACGTAGTGATAGTACGTGATTTTATGCATTTAAATCCTAGTTAGGTTACACATAGGTGTACGGAATGGAATAGGTGAATATATGATTCTATAAATGTTAGCTCTGGCTGACGGAGTTTTCGGTGGGGCTACGGCCCCTCAGCGTGAGGCCGAGAAGATATAAGCGTTGGGGCTACGGTCCCTCGGCGTGAGACCGAGAAGATATATTGTGTTGGGGTTACGATCCCTCGACGTGAGGCTGAGAAGAATGCATTAGCGGGGCTGCGGTCCCTTGAGTTCAGCCCGAGAAGTTACATGGATTGCATAAATTGCATTGTGGGACGGATAGACCAATTTTTAAATTATTTTTAAAAGTCATGTAAATCGCGATCTAAAAACTCTTTTTAACTGTTTTCATGGCTCCTGTAAGTGAGTCAAAAGATGGTTTGTATCCTCGCTTTTTCCGTTTGTATGTGAAAATTATTTTTAAGGTTTGAAAGAGAGTCTAAAAGTTTACCTCGTTTTTTTAGCATGTTTAGCTTATATTGCGTGTGCTGTCTAGTATTTGCTGAGCTTTGGCTCACTGTGTGGGAATTGATTTTCTTCAGGTATCAGTCACGCAGGTTGATCTGGGGTTGCTGGAGAGGTGAAAAAGCTGTAGTTTTTCTTTTTATTCTTTCTGTTACATGTATGTTATAACATGTTTTTTCGGTGTTGGAACCATGTAATGTATGTCATTTGGCGATTATATAAAATGCATGTCTGTTTTATATTGAGAGTGTGTTCTCGGGATGGTTGTTTGTGGGTGTTTCACGTGATCATAAATTTGAGGCGTGACAATAAGATTTATCTAATACGTGCAAATATAGAAAATAAAAGTAAAGAGAGAACATTCAAAATTAAATACAAAAATACATAACATATGTGTATAGGATGCCAAAATAAAGCAAATAAGAAATGAAAATTCTAAATTCTACGGCATGCAATTTCTAACTAAAGAATACATGGAGTATACTCTCATGCAATGCTAATATTAAATTTAACATGATTCAAAGAACGAAAAATATGCTAAAAATTATTAAAATTACTTAAACATGAATTGTTAGTAAGAAATAAACTAAATTATTCTAAATATGACATTAAGAAAAGAAAATAAAATATGCATATCACCAAAATAAACTATGTTTGCATTAATATGATTACTTCTACTAAAGAGAGATATTAAACCAAAATAAAAAGTGTACAAAATTCTATATTTAAAAGTTTAAAGATAATCGAAAACAAGTAATAAGAATTTTATGTAAATTTTTTTATTCATGCAAAAAAATGTTCAAATAGTTAAAAAAAATAAAAAGAATATCTACAAAGAAGATTTAATAAAAATATATTTTTTTTAAAAATTCTATTAAATCAATTAGAAAAAGGAGCTAACTATTTATATTTTAAAACAAAAGAGAAGAAAAGAAAAAAAATAAAAGAAATAAAATGAACAATAGAGTTTTAACTACTATTAAAAGTGAAAATTACACTAACTAGGATAAAAAAAAATTGTGATTTTTTGAGTTTAAATAAATAAAAAGAGAAGAAAAATAAAATAAGTACTATAAAAGCAAAATAAAGTTAACGTTAAAAGAAAAAAAATAGAATGGAATATTACAAGAAAAATAAAGTTAACATTAAAAGAAGAAAAGAAAAGAAAAAAAATAGAATACTAAAACACTAAACTAACATTTAAAAAAACAAAAAATAAAAAAAATAGAATGCTATTAAAGGAACATTAAACTAACATTACAAGAAAAGAAATGAAAAGAAATAAAATACTAAAATTAAATGGGTGTAATATTAATAATTACAATCATATGTGTGCAAGTGCTTAGATTATAATAATAACGACATAGTTATAGTCATATTGCCAAATTATGTTAACACTATTTAATGATTTAATGAACATAATACAAGTAAGTAAATAAACAAAACAAGTAAACTAAATAAGTTAAAGCTTAAATTCGAACATAAATATAGCAACTATAAGCAATGTAAGAATGTAGTTAAGATGAAACAATCAAATCAACCCGGTCACTCCAAAGAGGTAGAAAATGGATTTAGAAAGACCAGAGATCCAAGCAAAATACCTGGATTGCTAGTGAATCCTCGAGTCGGGGAATGATGCCGACAGCCCAATCGTCAAGATCCAAGTTAGGGTTTCAATATTGGCGTCAGATGTTCAGCTCTCGGTACTTCGGTAGGGTTACGACGTCGGGACTCAGACTTGCTCGGTGTCTGGGCAGAGCTTTTCTCTCTCAAATTCTGTCATGAAAACGTACCAGGGGTACGATATTTATAGAACTCCTTAACCAATAAAAGGCTGAAATGTTTTGGGACACGTCAGGCCATTTGGAGTTGGTGGTCACCATGTCCAGAGTTGGCGTTCTCCACAAAAAGCAAACTTTCAAGAAGTTCTTATGGCGGTCGCCACAATCAAGTTGGGGACCCTAGGGTTCAAATGTTGTGGTTGCCACTTTGGCTAAGGTTTTCAAGAGGTTCTAATGGCGGTCGCCACAATGGAGTTAGCGGTTGCTGCCACAACAACTGGAAGTTTTCAAAAAGTTCTATTGGTGGTTGCCACAATGGGGTTGGCGGCTCAAAATAATTTCATTAGTTTAAAGGTTCTGATCATTAGGTTCAAATACCAAGTTTGTATCATTTCCCGAGGAACGTACTGAAGTACCATTCCAATAGTTTTTCATCATCGAATTCACCTAAGATTGGGCGGGGTCATATTGAGGTGTCTATAGTTGCTCCTCTTTGATATAACTTGGATAGAAACGCGTGATGTAAGTTATATCAAAGATCCAGAGACAACGTGCATTTGACCGACCTGTCAATCTTAGGCCACAAAAATACAAGCATGCATATGATATTGATCGTACTCAAATTTTCATCGAGCTGCATACGTACCCCTTTGCTAGGGATCAGATCAAAACGTAGTTCCTGGAACAAAATGCAAGGATAAAAAACATGATGCAGGTGCTAACATGATCAAACAAATCTTAAAGATCAAATCAAGATCTAAAGGGAGACGATCTAAAGGGAGCACAAACAAACAAGTCAAAGATCGAGTCAAGATCTAAGAACTCGGTTGGGGATAAAATAATCAACAGGATTGAGTCAAGATTTTAGAAAATATTTTAATTGAGAAGGCAACAACGAATTAATTGAAAGCCAAGACTTAAAAACTCGGGACGAAACACGTGATAAAAATAATTGAAAGCCAAGTCATGACTTAAAATTAAATTTATCGAAAAAAACTCCGAATTAATATGTCGAGCCAAAACTTAAAAATTCGGAACGAAACACGGGATAAAAATAATTGAAAGCCAAGTACGGCTTGAAATTAAATTTATCGGGAGGAGAAATCACGAATTAATAAATCGAGTCAATACCTAAAAACTCGAGACGAAGTACAGGATAAAAATAATTGAAAGCTAAGTCACGGCTTGAAATTAAATTTATCAAGAAGAGAAACCACGAATTAATAGGTCGAGTTAAGACCTAAAAACTCGAGACGAAGCACGGGATAAAAATAATTAAAAGTCAAGTCACGACTTGGAATTAAATTTATCGAGAGGAGAAACCACGAATTAATAGATCGAGTCAAGACCTAAAAATTCGGGATAAAACACGGGATAAAAATAATTAAAAACCAAATCACGTCTTAAAACTAAATTTATCAGGAAAATGCATCACATAGACAAAACAAAACGAGATTTGAAACAAATGGATCATGTGTTGTCGACCTCTTCCCATATATCATTTAAGTCAGTGCATATCGTTCTTCCTTTTCTCTCCTCTTCATCCTTAATGGCCCATGTGTTGTTGACATCTTCTCATACGTCCTCTTCAATAAAACCCGCCTGCTGTTCCCAAGCGGCCTAGAAGTTGGTCCATTCAGTCCCATTTGATTTTAGTACAACCCTCACTAACCAATAGAATTGCATATCATCAACATATACCTCCTCCTCAAAAAGTTGAGGAAGGGTAATGTCGTCGATCACATGGCCAAATCCATATGGCCGCGCTAGGTAGTTCAACAGCCAGTCATTTTTCTCATTACGCTCCTCTTCCTCTTGTTGGTTGGCCTGGATTGCCATCTGATACTCTTCCTAAGCATCATCATTCCATTCCTCCATTATATCCCAGCCATTCCCAGCCATAATTAGTGAATAGGCTATTTAATCCTCAGTTGCTGAAACAATCGGGCGTGGTAGATGCGTTGAACAGATGTACTGGCTCGGATCTTCTGACTATCCTAGAGACATGCAGTTTACCCCAGCTTGTTTAGCATGGTTTGGTAAAGGGTTGGTCGTGACATTTGGCTTTGGAGTAACAAATGGTGGAGGGATTACTTTGTTGTCGATGAGATCCTGGATCTCATGACGCAGCCTCATACACTTATCAATCAAATGTCCGTGACCTTGGTGGTAAGCGCAGTACTGAGAAGTATTATACCGCAGCGGTAGGGGATCAGGCACGGGCATGGGGTCCAACGACTTAATAAGCCCTTTCTCGACAAGTCGATTCAAGGCTATGGATAATGAAATATTGAGGGGAGTGAAGACTCTCCTTGGCCTTTGTTGCGGTTGCTAACTGTTGTTTGCATGTTGGGTATTGTTTGATTGTTGGGTAGAAAATGAAGCGTTCAAAAGGTTAATCTCATTCGAGCGAGAAACGAGGTTGGCAAAAGCAGATTGATTTTGGTTGTTAGCAGGAAAGGTCCTTCTTGGTTTTTGACTGGGCTCAGCTTTCTCAATGTCTCCAAACTGAATGGCGTCCTTAATCTGCACTCCAACATCAAATAACTGCTCAAAGGTAGAGAGCAGTTGTGTGATAAGATAACGCTTCAGGGGGGACTATAGATTTTTTACCACAATTCTCACTTGTTCTTTCTCGGTGGGCTAGTTCGTCATCTTGGCTGCCTTTCCTCTCCACCGGGTTAGAAAATCCACAAATGATTTCTGATTCTCTTGACGAGTCATTTTCAGCTTGCGGATAGTCACGTCCAGCTGAACGTTGTAACTGTATTAACTGATGAATGTGATGGCTATATCTTCGCAAGATCTAGTCTTACCCACCTCTAGAGAGAGGAACCATCTCTGTGCTGCCCAGAAAAGCAATCGGTGGAACAATTGGGCCTTTAGCTGATCATCCATTCCCATGGGGGAAAGAGTACCAACATACATCCTTAAGTGACTTCGGAGATCTCCGGTGCCATCAAACTTTTTCATCTCCGGTATCTTGAATTTTTTTAGCAGTTTGGCATCTGGGAATGACACAAACTGCCTACATCCAGCATGTATTCTTTTACTCTCTTTGCCTTTCTCAGGACCTTCTCCATACGGTTAATTTTCTCTGCCAGCGCGGACTCTCTAGACTGAGCAGTGTTCTCTTTTTCTATCACAATCGGTGCGTCTTGTCCTTGGTTATCATTCCAAAAGTCTTTACCATTCTTATTTGTGTCATTCGACTATCCATTCACGCCAGGTAGACGGGCCTAAATTGCTTGGATCTGTGCTTGACACTGATTTTGAGCCTAAGTTTGCTGCTCCACGGCCCATTGTATTTAGTAATTACCCTCATCAGGGCTGTCAGATTAATCTCATTTTTTATCATTTCAGATGATTCAGCTGGCTGTTCAGATATTCTGTAGAGTCTGCCTGACCCTAATCTCACCCAGACACGTATTGATTGTAATCTTCCCGGCTCAATGATCTAAACCTGAAGAAAACCTAGATCTCAAAAGCTGAATAACCAGTACCTAACACTTCTCTGAACAGAACTTTGACAAAAGATAGCAAGCATCCCAAATACCCAAAATGGCATGCAGATAATCACTGAAACTGAAGCAATACCCCTGTCGAGCCTATACTGGCAGCATAACAACAGGTCATCCGAAAATCTGGGGTAAAGACTAAGGAGAAGCTTAACCAGACTTTAGAGGAAATGTTTATCTAAATGGAGAAACGGGCAGCACCCCGACAAGAAACATAGCTAGGCCAAAAGGGACCAATTCGATCTAAAATTTTAAGAAAAAATAGGCAGCATAACAGTAGGAAAACAGAACTAGCTCAGATGAGTCTAACAAGGGTAAGCGAGCCTAAACAAAAATAGGGGACAAAACCAACACCCCGAGAGAAACTCGAAAGAGGAAAAAGCTACACTAAAGACACAGAATACAGGCATGATCTCGAGAAGAACACTCTGGTAAGAAAACCCAACAAGGCAACGAACAAAAACCGGGCAAGAACCCGAGGAAAAAGCTAACCTAAACAAAAAGGGATAATAGAAAACTCGGGCTGGACCCGAAAAATGAACTAGCCTACGCTAAACAAACAAGCCTAATAGACACAAGTAAAATATACAATTAACAAAATACATAATCCTACTTGGGTTATCAGCACCTAATGGAAGGTTCTAAGCTACTATGTGCAAAAAATCAATTTTGGTCAATTGAATAGGGTACATTCGGAATAGAGCCGGGTATATACCTCACATACTTGGAGTGGTACAAGACATGGTCAAACGATACGCCTGAACTTTTTTACTGCACCTATGAAAGCGTACAGTCAATAAGGCTTGCCTACCTTCCCAACAATCTCTGAAACAGATAAATGATTGGGGCATCGGGTCGACCAGGCAGGGGGTGTGAAGAATAATGCACATGCATGCGAGAATGCAAATAAAAATTTCTTATTAAGACCCAATGATGTTTTCAAGTTTAGTCCACTTATTTAATTTTAAAAAATCAGTCACCAAAAAATACTGTGGCGTCGAAATTTTGGGGGTTTTGGTAGTTTAAAAATAAGAAAATTCAAAGGATGTTTGGAAAAATATCTTAACATCTTAAAAGATAAATTTTGAAAACTCCTTTCATTGAAAATAGCGTTGCTACTTGGTTTTTGAAAAAAATCAAAAAAAATAAAAATGACTACTGATCTTTAAAATGTTTAACCAGAAAAAAAGAATTCGGGGGCTACCGTGTGAATCAGAAAATGTGTTAGGCACCCCACTCGTCCAACAGTAAAGTTGACATCTACTAATTATCATTGGTTATTAATACGATTTTTTAAATACACGCAAGTATAGAAAATGAAGGCAAAGAGAGAACATATAAAATTAAATACAGAAAATACATAGCATATATGTATAGAATGTCAAAACAAAGCAAATAAGAAATAAAAATCCTAGATCCTACGACATGTAATTTCTAACTAAATGATAGATAGAGCACACCCTCATGCAATGATAATACCAAATTTAGCATGATTCAAAAAATGAAAAAGATGCTAAAAATTACTAAAATTACTTAAACATGAATTGCTAGCAAGAGATAAACAAAACTATTCTAAACATGAATTTAAATAAATAAATTAAAACATGCATATCACAAAAATAAACTAGGTTTGCATTAACACGATTACTTCTACCAAAGAGAGATATTAAACCAAAATAAAAAGTGTCCAAAATTCTATATTCAAAAGTTTAATGATAAAGGAAAACAAGTAACAAGAATTTTATGTGAATTTTTTTATCCATGCAAAAAAATGTTCAAATAGTTAAAAATAAATAAAAAGAACATCCACAAAGAAGATTTAATAAAAAGGTTTTTTTTTATAAAAGAAATGCTATTAAACCAATTAGAAAAATGGCCTAACTATTTATATTTTAAAACAAATGAGAAGAAAAAAAAATAAAAGAAATAAAATGAACAATAGAGTTTTAACTACTATTAAAAGTAAAAATTACACTAACTAGCATACAAGAATTTTTTTTGTGATTTTTTGAGTTTAACAAAATAAAAAGAAAAGAAAAATAAAATAAGTACTATGAAAGAAAAATAAAGTTAACGTTAAAAGAAAACGAAAAGAAAAAATAGAATGGAACATTACAAGAAAAATAAAGTTAATATTAAAAGAAGAAAAGAAAAGAAAAGAAAAACGGAATGCTAAAATATTAAACTAATATTAAAAAAAAAATAGAATGCTATTAAAAAAACATTAAACTAGCATTACAAGAAAAGAAAGGAAAAAAAATAAAATACTAAAATTAAATGGGTATAATAGTGACAATTACAATCATATGTATGTAGGTGCTTAGATTATAACAATAATGACACAGTTGTATTGCTAAATTATGTTAGCACTATTCAATAATTTAATAAGCTTAATGCAAGTAAGCAAATAAATAAAACAAGTAAACTAAATAAGCTAAAACTTAAATTTGAGCATAAATATAGTAACTATAAGCAATATAAGAACGTAGTTAAGATAAAATAATCAAATTAACCCGGTCATTCAAAAGAGGTAGAAAATAGAATTAGAAGGACTGGGAATCCAAGCAAAATATCTGGATTGCTAGTGAATCCTCGAGTCGGGGAATCATGTCGACAGCCAAATCCTCGAGATCCAAGTTAGGGTTTCAATATTGGCGTCAGAGGTTCGGCTCTCGGTACTTCGGCCGGATTTTGGCGTCAGGACTCAAACTTGCTCGGTGTCTCGGCAGAGCTTCTCTCTTTTAAATTTTGTCCTAAAAACGTACCAGGGGATACGATATTTATAGAAATTTTCAACCAATGAAAGGCTGATACGCTTTAGGACACGTTAGGCTATTTGGAGTTGGCAGTCGTCATGTCCAGAGTTGGCGGTCGCCACAAAAAGCAAGCTTTTGAGAAGTTCTTATGCCCGTCGCCACAATCAAGTTGGTGACCCTAGGGTTCAAATGTGGCAGTTGCCATAATGAAGTTAGCGGTCACCACAACAAGTGGAAGTTTTCAAAAAGTTCTATTGGTGGTCGCCACAATGGGGTTGGCGGTTCAAAATAATTTCATTGGTTTGAAGTTTCTAATCATTAGGTTCAAATACTAAGCTTGAATTATTTTTTGAGGATCGTACTGAAGCACCATTCTAACTATTTTTTATTATCGGGTTCACCTAAGATTGTGCGGGATCAAATTGGGGTGTGTACACATTCTTATAGATATAGAAGTGGTTTCAGAATTTCGAGGAGAAGAGAGACAATAACTGAAATTCAATGATAAACTGATTTTCATATTCCAAAGTTTCTCTCAAGTCTCAGCATTTTAAAGTCGAAGAATATTCTTTAACATCTCATATGGGTCCCTAAGACTACCTTGGGTGGATTCCTAAGGTTACCGTTGGTAGATTCCATCAATTTAAAGTATCGAGAATTCAATAATTTTAATGAAGCACTAAGAATTTTGTTATAGTGGTGATCAAGTACAGGGAATGGTGTATATGGATTCGACAAGAAAGGCTTAAGGCGTTTGGGTTGAGTACAATGTATTTCGTCCAGATGCAAATAGGTTCTGTCCTAACAGAATTTGGAACGACATACTCTTAAACGGCACGAAGTTCCATGATCATTTATGACACATGGAAAATGACAAAACCTTTTGAATTCTGTCTGGATGCAAGGATGTTTGTTCAGATGAAATTGGATGGAGCATTTAATATGTCAATTTGGTAGCTGAAAGGAAATGACTGGTCAAATTCCTTCTGAATGCAAGTACTCCTTGTTCGAACGGATTTGATTTGGTCATAAATTGCATGGGATTTGAAGTGTCAGAACTGTTGGGGTGCAGATCATCTGGAGGCAGGTACGTCCATCCGGATAGTTTTGTTCCCAAAAGTTCTCCATTCGAACGCAATGGGGTCTGTATAGATGGTTTAGCCTCTTTTTTTCTTTTTGCTTTTTTCTTTTTTATCTTGCCTTAAAAACTACAAAAATTTGGGATCTCTCCCAGTAAAGCTAAGTTTAATATCTTTAGCCAGACAGAGTGCTTGGTCAAGGGTTTGGGAGGATGGGGTCCATAAGATCAATGGTCTCCACTGTGTGGTCGACTGAGATGCCTTCAATGTATGGTTTAAGGTGATGGCCATTCACCATGAGGTGCTTACCCAATCGAGAGTTAAGGAGTTGGCAAGCACCGTGAGGATAGACGTGTGTCACCACAAATGGGTCGTCCCACCGGGAATGAAGCTTGTCAGGAAACAACTGTAGCTAGCTTAGAGTTGAACAACCAAACCTTTTGATTTGGTTTGAACGACTTTCGGTGAATGTGTTTCTCATGATGACAGCTCGTGGAAAACCAAATCGGCTAAAAATGTTGGTTTGAAGGAACTTCACCTCAACCTTGTGATTATTTGATTTGGTTGCCACAGTTTTGACCCATTTAGAAACATAATGCATCGCTACTGAGATGTACTCATAGCCATGTGACAATGAAAATGGTCCCATAAAGTCGATGCCCCAAACGTTTAAGAGTTCAACAATTAGAATGGGATTTAGGGGCATCATGACCTTAGAAGAATTTGTGCCAGTCTATTGGCATCGAAGGAAGGCTCGACAGAATTTGTGAGAATCTTTGAAGAGTGTGAGCCAGTAGAAACCACTTTTGGAGAACCCTGGCCGCTATTTTCTTGCCACTAAAATGGCCTCCACAAGGTAGGGAATGATAAAAAGACAAGACGCTAGGCACCTCAATTTTTGGGACACATCATCGAATAACTTGTTCGGGGTAGTATTTGAAGAGTTCTGGGTCATCCCAGAAGTAGAACTTTATTTGGAAAAAGAACCAATCCTTGTCTTTTTTGAACCAATAGAATGAGATACGACCGACTGCCAAATAGTTGACAATATCAGCATACTAGGGGAGCTGAGAGCCGATGACAACCAAGAGTTGCTCGTCGGGGAATGAGTTTCGCAGAGAGGTGGAGTCACTAGAGGGCGCAACTATGAGGCGAAAGAGGTGATTAGCTATTGAATCCTCTGTCCCTTTCTTATCTCGTATTTTTAGATCGAACTCTTGTAAGATTAAGATTCAGTGAATCCGGTGCGGCTTGGTGTCTTTCTTAGATAACAAGTGTCAAAGGGCAGCATGGTCCGCATAGACTACGACTTTCGAACATAAGAGGTAAGACCTGAACTTGTCAAGTGTAAAGACTACCGCCAGTAATTCTTTCTCTGTAGTGGTGTAGTTCAATTGTGCATCATTGAGGATTTTACTGGCGTAGTATATGGCATGTGGAATTCGGTTGACACAATGACCTACAACGTAGTCAAACGTGTCACACATGATTTCGAAAGATAAAGACCAATCGGGTGACAACATGATGGGTGCCATTGAAAGGGCATTTCAGAGCTACTCAAAAGCTCGAAGGCAGGAACCATTAAAGACAAAAGGTATGTCCTTGGCAAGAAGGTCACAAAGCAGTTTGGAGATCTTAGAGAAGCCCTTAATGAATTGACAGTAAAAGTCGGCGTGCCCTAGAAATGAGCAAATTTGATAGATGAAAGCAGGGGGAGAAAGTTTGAAAATAAGGTTGACTTTGGCTTTATCAACTTCAATCCCCCTTTTCGATACTATGTGGCTCAGAACTGTCCCATGCTGGACCATTAAATGGCTTTTCTCCTAGCTGAGTACAAGATTTATCTTCAAACATCGTTTAAGGACCTTAGTCAATTTTTAGAGATAGTCTTCGAATGAGAATCCAAACACTGAGAAGTTCTCCATGAAGACTTCTAGGAATTTTTCGACCACATCAGAGAAGATTGCCATTATGCTCTTTAAAAGGTCGCTGATGCATTACACAAGCCAAAAGGCATACGCCGATAGGCAAAATTGCCAAATGGAAAAGTGAATGTGGTCTTCTCTTGATCCTCGGAATAGACGTGTGGGTACCTGATTGTACCTAGAGTAGCCATCTAGAAAGCAAAAGAAACTCTGGCCCGCTAACGTTCTAAGATTTGGTTGATGAAAGGCAGTGGGAAGTGATCTTTCCTAGTAGCAGCGTTCAACTTCTGGTAATCAATACACACTCGCCAGCCAGTGGTGGTGCGTGTGGGTATCAACTCACCCTTACCATTTTGCACAACGATGAGCCCGAATTTCTTAGGGATTACTTGGGTTGGGCTTACCTACTTACTGTAAAAAACGAGGTGAATGATACCCGCATCCAACAGTTTCACAATCTCTTTTAACACGACCGCCTTCATGTTTTGGTTGAGTCTCCATTGCATTTCTCGGGCCAGCTTTGCATCATTTTCACAATGAATGCGGTGCATGCAAACGGATGGGTCAAATTGTTTAGGTTGGCTACATACCATTATATAGATCCTCTATGGTCTTTTAGTACCTCGATGAGTTGACTCTCCTGATCTGAAGTCAAATCAAAGGAAATAGTGGTGGGTAGCGTGCTATTTGGCCTTAGAAAGATGTACTTAAGGGAAATCGGAAGTGGCTTTAACTCAAGTTCGGGTGGTGAGTCTAATGAGAGCATAGCAGGGATATACGAGAGAGGCAACAGGGGCTCAAATTGAGACTTCCACGAAGGAGTGTCTTAGATAGCCGGCAGACTCAAGAAGAGAGTTGACATCATTCATAGATTACTCGAAATCGAAGGTGTTAGCTTCAAAATGTACCAAACATGTCGTGCTAGAAATCTCTCAACACTAACATTTTCCATTCATCTAAACGTATCACTTATCTTATCACTAGCAATACTTACTTATAAACGGGTTAACCTGTTTACAACCTGTTTAATAACAAGTTTATATTTTCAATTCCCAATCAGTAAATTACATAAATTGTAATAAATAAAAAGCTTCAAATAATCTACAAAAAGTATTTAAATAATTCGATAGAAAAATAATATCAATCTATGCATAAAAAACTCAAAAGTTTAAACAGTTGATAAAAAAAAGTTTACAAAAATCAACTACAAAAATGCCAGTATGATAGTAACAAGTTTTCCAAGAATTCTAAAAACCTTGCCAAGATACACTGATAATTTCCTGCAATAAGAATAAGTCATACGCATCCTTAATTGCATTGTATAGTTTGTATTCAAATTGAATATATATCTAAAACAAGTTAAGAAATGATTATATACTTACTTAATTAAGTTAGAGTAAACATCAACAACATTAATTGAACATTTCATTGATTCGAATTCAGTCTCATCTTTATTTATAGATATTTTCATAACATTTACGGGCTTTTTCAATTTCATCTTTATAGCGCTACATAACAATAAAAATATAAATAAAATAATTTATTTATTTTTATTTAAAGAATTACATATAACCCCATGTATAAGTAAAGAATGTAAATCTTGTATATATATCTTTTTCTCCAAACAACAAATCCCTAACACATATCAAAGCCAGAACAATTTGAGGCCTTAGAGCATTACAATATTGATTAGGAACTCGATCACTAGTACTAAATGCAAATTCTTAAGCAATTGTAGAAATGAGAATATTTAACACATTACAAACCATCATAGCAAGTTCTTGGCATCGATATTGATGAGTTTTCCAAAAAATAAGTACATTAAGTTTGTTCCTTTTATCATTTCTCGACTTATCCAAATATAATTCTAGTTGACTCTGTTTGATATTTGATAATAGGGTTTTTGTGGGCGTGTCGAGTTATATGGGTATATATATATATAATTGACATATAACCGGGTTATATATGTATTTTTAATGAATTTCAGATTTGTGTCGTGTTTTAGATTGATATGAAAATTAAACGGATTAAGTGAGTTATTTTTGAGTTCTATGAGTTCAATACGAACACAACTCATTTATCAAAAGTGTTATCGGATCGTATCATTTTTAATTTCGTGTCGAAAATAGTCGACCTTAACCCACTAACTTCATGTAGGTACGAGTCATATTAACGTGTTGTGTTAAAAAAATTTACCCCTAGAAAAAAGTGCTATTATGGCAGCAATGAAATGTTGTTAATTGGAGCAAATATATATGAGGCCCATAAGTTGATGTATTTCTTTTTTTAGTGATTTATTTAAAAAGTTGAGATGAAAATGGATTAGTCAAGATTTTAGTTGAAAACCTAATCAGGGGATATAATTAGAACTATTTTGAATTAGAATTTTGATAGTCAGCTATCTTTAAACCAACATAAGAAATTATTACCAAATAGTATAAACCCAGTTTTAAGAATTAAAAATTTAAAAACAAGAGCCAATCAAATTGTACACATGTTTTTGTCTTTTTTTTAAAAATATCAAATTCTAAAAAAGGTAAATCTTTAGAACTCGTAGGCCTGACAATATTTTGCTATAATAGTACGATAGATTACTAGTTTATCTGTCTAATTGTTTTATAATATCAATGATACCGTGGATGTTTGGCATTATTTTTGGAGCTAGTTCTTATTTTTTTACTATTAATTTTAATAATAAATTATAATATTTTTTAAACACGCACAATTTCTGCTGTAAATTATAACTATTTTTGTCTTCTTCTTTAGCTACAAGTTAATATATTCGTCAAATATTCATAATTTTTACTATAATTTACAATTTATAAGTTATTAGTTTCGTTAATGCCATACACCACGTTGATTCTTTATTCGTGTAAATAAGGTCAATATGCAATTTTTTTTTTCTTCTCAATGATACTTAAAGAATCACCACAATTAAGGGTGATTTGCTTATATGATGCAATCGCTAATCAGAGAATAGTTGGGACAATCACACGTCCATTGTTTTATGGGTACGTCGGAAGAAACATACGAACATTGGTAGAATCGTATTGATGGCACCATGGCTTCGCGGTGCGGCGTCTTCTTACGTACGGCGAGCGGCGCGTCACAGAGAAATTATCACAAACATCTGGTCGGCATCACACGTCCATTGATACCCACATTGTTGCCGCTGCATTGTTGCTGCCGAGAGAATCCTTCGACGTCCAAACTAACTACGGGTCAATGACCATGATAATCTTTATCAACCTTATCCTTTGGCCCACTTTAAAATAATTATTTATTTGTTTATTTTATCTTACTTTTTTATTTCAATATATTTTTTATATTGTTTATTTTAATTATTTTTTTGGCTCTTATTATTGAGATGAGCCAAGAAAATAAAATAAAAAATTAGTCAAAATATTAAAAAAAGTTATAAAAAATAAAATAAGTCGAAAAGTTAAATTTTATATTAATAAGTTAATTTTTTTTATTTTTAATACAAAAATTTATCTTTCGATCAAAATATTTTACTTTTTTCTTTTATCTTATCGAGACAATACAAAAAAATAAAGAATTTTATTTAAAACATTAAAAAAGGTTTAGAACCTTGATGTGGTTCATTGTCTTTTAATATTCATCTACTCTTTAAGCTTTGTTTGATTTATTGGAATGCTAGTGAAATGGAAAGATAATTCTTTCAAAATATCAATTTAATATTTGGCTACCCAAAAATTGATAGAATGCCAAATTGAAAAACATTATTCCTTCATTTAATGGAAGAAAAATTCTAACACAGATGCGAAATAGCAACAAATCTAGAAATATTTTTCAAGATAGCAAATCAATTAATGCGAACATTTACCTTTCAAAAATAAGATAAATGTAATACATTTATACGATTATATTCACAAAAGCTATAAATAGATGAGCACTTACAATTGCCATCACCAAGTTCTTATATTTTGAAATTATTACATATTAAACTCGTTATCGGTTCTATCAAATATATCTTTTTTAATGTATGTAACTAAGTAATTATTCATTCATTTATTTTATTTGATTACGTGACCGATTCTTTATAATTTTCATTGCTAAAGAAGCTCTTTAATTGAGTTGTCGAACATATAGCTCTTCGAACATTAAGAAGGTTTAAGTTTATCTTTTATGTAATCATTACAAAAAGTTTGACGGCATGACCTTTTTCTACTTTTGTATTAACACATAAATGTGTAACAGTCTATGAGGCATTAAATATCTAGATTAAATGTTGAAATAATTGGTTGACTGTTTAAGCATTTAGTTGAGATGCTCAAGTCTTTAAATATGATCAATACAAAATATAAATTTATGTTTATTTAGCTTATATTTGGATTAGCTTTTTTTAAAAGTATTTTTGCTTAAAAACCTCCAAGAAAACCTACTTATTTGACATTAGTTGACTTTTTTTTATATCTATTTTTTTTACAAAAAAAATTAAAAAGTAAAAAAAAACCTACAAGAAAAACTAGTCCAAATATAAACTTAAAAAAACTTCTAAGTATTCAATTGAATACCCTCGTTTACATGTGCACCCACATTACCAAATTAAATAGTGAATATTTTATTCATATACAAAATTAGTTTATTGAGCCAAACACTACATTAAAGTTTTTCTCCATTTACCAATTGGAAGCTTACCCTATTAGTGGTAGCATGTTAGCAAGTACTAGAATGGTCCTGAAGTCAAAGTATTTTCAAATATTACATTTCTACTTCATTATTCCATTCAAAGCCAACCCCTACTAGAGATAACATAACATAGCATGTTAGGACTTCTTTGACCCAATTAAGTGAGAGAGAGAGGGTAAAAAATAAAGAGAGGGGCTTTAATAATGTGGATTGAGACACTTATTAGATGAAAGTGGGTGCACAAAAATAAATAACAGAAAACTTATGGAAAAAATATTGTATGTCAACAATAATGGTGTTGTTTATCAAAACTTTTCTTAAATAACCTTTTTTTTTTATTTTTAAACATTTATTTTATATTTATGTTCAAACATTTTATTTTTTTGATTTTTTCATCACAAAAAATTAAAAATTAAAAATTAAAAATTAAAAATTAAAAAAGTATCAATGCTGAAAACAAGTAAAAAAATTAGTTGTATTTTGACTAAAATTTGTTTATTCCTTCTGTTTTGATTTTTTAATTGCTTATTTAAATTTTTTTAGTTTTTAATTTTCATGATGAGAGAAATCTAAAAAGTTCACTAAAAATGATAAAAAAAAATTTTGAATTTTTTTTAACAAATACATCATAGGTATGACCCAAAGTTGTGTGTAGTATTGCTTTTATTTGGTAACTGGGCTTTAAGTTAGGTCTTTTTTTTAAATTCACTTTAAATCACATAAGTAAAAAATTTATTTTGTAAATTTTATGGGTAATTTAAAAGCTAAAAACTTATTTGAATTTTAAGTTAAAAAGAAAATGTTATAACTTTTTTTTTACTTTCATAAAATTTCATATTTAAATGGATCTTGTTTGATATATCCCAATAAATATGTTTAAAAAATATAGGCTCTGTTTGGGCTAAATTTTAAAGTTGTTGCTTATTTTTTTCTTTCTATATTTCTTTATATATTGATTACATTTTTTACTTTTTTGAATCATCTAGTTCACAAAAGACTAAAGACAAAAATAAACGACATAAAATGTGATTTATTGGCTTATTTTTATCTTTTTTGAATTTTTTTTATATCTATATCAAAGAAATTATTTTTCTAATTCATCTCAATGAGATGAGTCAAAAAGTATAATAGTTTGACTAACGCAAAAAATATTTATTAAAGGCAAAAATAAGCTAAATAAAATATGCAAATAAGTAATTACAGCAAATTAAGGCCATAATTTTTATTAAAAAAATATATGTGTATAATAAAAATTATAATATATATAAAAATATTTCAAGTTAATAAACAAAAAGACCATTTAACGATATTGAGCAAATGAGTGAGGTAAATGTGTTACGTAGCTCATTCTCTCTTTGTATTCTATTCGTAAGCTAAACTAAAATCTATTAAGCAAGAATGCAAATGGTTGAAATTGACAAAGAAGGGAACGATATTTGTTTGGGCTCAAGTAGAAAAGCTTTAAACTCGACTTAAGAGCCTGTTTCAGATAGTTTTTAAGTTTAATTTTAAAAAAAAAGAATAAAAAAAAAGAAAAGTGTTTGGGATAACTTGAAAAAGTAAATGTTAAAAAAAAAAAAGAAAATTTTTTTGATTTTTTTAAAGTTGCCTTAAAAACCGTGCAAAATTAGTATTCCAAACAAAACAGCTTAAAAATTGAGCTTTTAAAAAAAAAACTAATTTTTTTATTGATCCCAAACAGAGCCTAAGTCAGAAATCTTAAGAAGCCATGTTATTACATAACAACAATCATTAACTTTTCAAAAAATAGATCCCATTTGGAATAATGGTTTATTTGCTTTTTTTATTTTTTATATTTTTATTTTTAGTAAAAAAAATTTATTATTTGGTCAAACTATTATATTTTTTAAGAATTCTCTCTTAGAGATGAGTTAGAAAAGCAAGATTTTTTTTAACAAAATATGAAAAAAAAACTCATAAAAGACAAAAATAAACTACAATAAGTTAATTTTATATTGCTTATTTTCGTCAACATTTTTTGATATTTTAAGGCATTCGAATTAACTTACGTACAGCTTAACTATTAGCGAAATGCCCAATTAAAGCTAATGTAAATTCTCATATGGACTAACTCAAAAAGTTAATAGCACCTATAATATTTTAAACGTGAGATCATAGATGAAGTAAATTCCTAAGTCTTTAGTAAAAAAATTAATCTTACAATAAAAATTATTTTTTAATTTCTCTCCTTGACACAATTTAAATATAATAAAAAAGTTATAATCAAAAGATAAAAGGTTAAAAAATGGAAAACAATAAGCAAAAACCACGCAAACTAGCCAAACAGGGCTAGAGTTTCCTGAGGTGGATTTCATGGTAAGAAGATGGTAAGCCCTTGGCTTCCTGACAGCTCGGCTCCTCTTAGATGTTATTAATTTTTTGAAGTTAATTTATCTAGATTTTGTCATTTTAATTCGGCCTCTTGCTAGTAAATTGTGGGATTAATCTCTTAAAGATTAGTGAAAGTGCACGAATTTAAACCGGACAAAGACATCAGAAAAAAAAAAAGGATAGGGTTTTGCACCCACATAAGCATTTATTTGTGTCACTGCTGATCTTCTAGCTCAAGGAGTTGCTTTCCACTCTAAGCAATCTTTTAATCGACACAATGTCGTTAATCAATTCTCCATAAATAATTTGACTAGTTGGACATGGCAGGGATTTCTCTATCTTGATTTAAATTGTTCATTTTATTATTTTTAGTATAGCCCAATTTAACTATTTGCAAAATTCTTGATCAGAATGTTGCAATTCAGATAGATTTGAAATCTCAAGCAAAATCGTTGAACCGCATTATATACATAATGATATGTTGATAAAAAAGATTATCCAAATCCGAAGCTAATCTGTCGAGCATGAAAAGAAAATAAAGTTATCTTATATAAATCTTAAATTATGGGCAAATTAGATAGAATATATTATCTTTTTATACGATGGATTCTTTTTGTCATAGGAAAAATCTATACTATATCCTAATTTAAGAAAAAAGAGAACAAAAATCACCCTCAACTGCTATCATAAGATTTGAATCCATAACCTTCATGATAGGAAATGGAGGTGATGTCATTAAGTTACAAAAGAATCTTAACATACCACGTAATTAAAACTAATAAAACAAATCTAATGGAACTAAATTCTCATGGATCTTAACTTTGCTCAGTATATATGCATAAAGAAACATACATATACTTGAAATTTTCTCCCAAGAAATTTCTAGTCATAAAAATAAAAATAAGGACATTAAAATGGTTATACTGAACCATTAGAGCAGGAGTACTTATTCACCATGTAGCATAGTCATCTAATAATGTAGCGAGAAACACTCTTAACGGGACAACGTTATTTCATCGGTAGCTGAGAAACAAAGAACAATTCGCATAGTATGCATCGAATATTATTATTTTTTGAGATTACCATAAGATAATACTTCAGGTGTAGCTAATTGTTGTTGGGCACAGACGACTTTAAATGCCATGTGGTCCCAAGACAATTTATCCCACCATGTTATATAACACTTGGTACCAATTGATCATCTTAGGACCACAGACCTTATATTAAATGCATGCAGGTCCCTCAAGAAATTTATAATTAATCCCTCGTTTGACAACTTAGCTTTAAATCGGACCTTTTGCTTAAAGTCACTTTAAGTTCAAAAAAATTAGCTAAAAGTTCATTTGCGAGAAGTATAGGGTGACTTTAAGCCAAAGGCTTACTTGGTTTTAAGTCAAAAGGTAAAAGTTTTGCTTAAAGTTATTATAATTTTTTAAAATTTATTTTTAAATAATTTTATATAATATATTAATCTTGTTTGATAGATTTTGATGAGTACATTTTTAAAATTTTTTTTTTATAAAAAATAGAATTATATAATAAAAGTTATGATATTTTTAAAACTATAAAAAAAATTATGTAAAAAGCAAAAGGAAAAAAGGCTTAAAGCCTTTAAGTTAAAAAACGATCCTTTTTTACTTTTTTCATTTTAATCAAAAATACAAAAAATTGACTTTTAAGCCAACTAAAAGCCGGTTGCCAAACGAGGCCTAACTAACGTCAATGAAACTTGCTCCAATATTGGCTTGAAGCAATAGGAGTTATAATGGAGCAATTATAACCTCTAGAAGTTTAATTAAGCCTAGAAGATGATCAATCCACTAAAACTAGGGATCAAGGCAAGGGCGGCGTAGGGAAATTATGAGTGGGTTTAATACAAAAGACAAAATTAAATTAAGGTCCTGCAATTCAAGAAATCTATATTATGTGGGTGGCTTAAGATTACAACTATAAATAACAAACCTATAATTTACTTCCCCATACCATGAATTCTAATTGCAATTTCTCCAACTCTATTTAGTTGAAGTCATTATGAGTGCTACTAACCATTTTGTGAGTCTTCTTGTTATTGTCTTGATCTTCATAGAGAATTCTATGTTTACTAATCAAGCCCGAACCCTCAATCCTAAAACATCCGACTATACAGTTGTTTCAGCTCTATATGTTTTTGGAGACTCTTATGTGGATCCTGGAAACAATAACTACGTACCTAGTCTTTCGAAAAGTGACTTTTCTCCTTATGGTATAGATTATGTAAACCAATCGGCAACGGGAAGGTTTAGTAATGGGAAGCTCATTGCTGATTTTCTTGGTGAGTGAGAATCTTATTTTACAATTTTGAAGAAAAAAAACTAGTATGATAATGCATGCATAATGTAAATACTTACTTGATTTGATTTGTATTTTATTGCAGCTTCTTACTTGGGTTTTGATAATTACATCCCCTATATGGACCCAACTTTCAGCATCCAGAAGAAGGCCGCAGTTAGTTTTGCCTCCGCTAGCACTGGATTTGACGATCGTACATCAACATTATTGGTATTTCTCCTTCTCCTTCTCCTTCCCCTCCTTTTTTTTGCTCACTATAATGAGAGGGTCCTTTTTAACGAAATTTAGCAATATATTTTTTGTTTCCATTCTAAAACTTACGTTTTGGCAAGAATATGTCAATTCCAAAGCCAATATATGTCATTTATTATGACGAGTTTTTTTTTTTTAGTCAAGAAAAAATAATGACATCATGACGAGTTTTGTTTCTAATCACAAAAGTGTACACAATTATTAGCAACGACCGAACAACATTGACACGGGATGAACGAAGCTTGGGGCCATAGCAAAAGTAATTTAGGTATGAAAAAAAGAGAAACATTGTTAGTAAAAGATTCGTTCAATTTCTAGCTAAAAATTCCCTAATTGAAACTCTTCTTTTGGTGTTTGTGTTTTTGAGCTGGGGGAAGATTTTCAAATTTTTCCCCATTCCAGATTTTCAATTTTTTCCCCATTCCAGCTCATTTTCACAATCCCCATTCTGTCATGTATTTCTCTATCTTTTAGCTCTTTCCAACCTATACAGCACAAAGTATGTTCATTCATTCATCACTAAGACCATTTGGGTAGTTATTAGGCCAAATTGTGTCCTAACAAAAGAAATTAATCTTATGACTAAGCCACATTACAAAGTGTTCATCATTGGGTAAAATAACAACATAACAAAGGGTCCATTGTTGATGTAAAATAACGAAGTCGCCTCCTTTCTATCAGTAAGTCTTGAAACTCATAAAACATTCCCATGAACAAATTCAGAATTTGAATTGAAATGTGAGGATTTCATTTTGTTTTCACACACACACACACACACACACACACACATATATATGTATATTGCTTTCTTTCAAGTTGCTTTTTAAATTTGGTTACTCATTAGTTTTGGATTGCTCTTTCTACTCTGTTTATGTGGACTTCAGAATGTGATCTCAATGTCAGCACAACTGGACTCCTTCAGAGAATACAAAGCAATACTCGAGAGCAGCATTGCAAACGAAGACATCGAAAACGAAATCGGGAATGCCCTTTTTTATGTAAATGCTGGAGTAAATGATTTCTTCAACACTTATTATGGACCTGGAGAACTACTCCTACCAGATGGACTAACCATTGAAGAATATGAAGAGTTTTTGTTACAACAAGTTCTTAAATTCATACAGGTTTGGCTTATTGGCTCCAACTAATTAGTTAGTTGATGATCGATGTTGACATATATGCACCAATTAAGTAATTCAAGTTATTTGATTATTAGGTTTTTCCCCCCTTTGGATTGGCTCAAATTAGGCTCATCCGAAAACTTATATACCATCGAAAACAATGAAAATAAAGAAACTTGAATTTAGTTGGGAGATCTACCTGATTAATCTCATTTAATTGGGGCATACATAGTAATGTAATCTTTGTCAAGTTTTTGATACTAATAATGTCGGTTGCATATTAAGAAAAATATCAAGATAATTCAAGAATAAAGATACAAATTCAACTCAACAATTATAAATCTTATAGCATAACATTGGTTATATGAATCTATCATGATATTTTAAATCTAGAATATAATTAGAGTAGAAAATCAAGTTTTGCAAATCATTGGTTTATATTTGCTTGATGTGATAATATCAAGCATTGCCTTTGTTTTTGTTTTTTTCTTTTCTTTTTGCTTTATATAAGATTCATATATCATTTATAGAAAATTCCCAACCTTGCAGACAATTTTTATCTGGCCTGATCATGGGTTGTTCACAATTCACTAAAAAAAGTAACACTAAATATTCATATCTTACAATGATTACATGGTTAAATCTTTACTTCTTTTTTTTTTTGTTTGGTTACAGGGGTTAGTGGACATGGGGGCTCGAAGAATTGTAGTATCTGGGGTACCCGCGTTTGGATGTTGGCCTGTTGCCATTACTACTCGCTCGACAACTGTTAAAAATGCATACAAAAAGCGTAAATGTATTAAATCTTTTAACTCTGTTGCACATGATTATAATCAGATTGTTCAAGAAGCACTGAAGACCATGCAAAGCAGCCTAGCAAGTCTTGGTGCCAAGCTCGCCTACTTTGATTTATACAACCCAATTCTAGACATGGTACAAAACCCCTCCAAGTATGGTAAGTTGATCGCTTTGATAACAATTTGAATTCACATTACGATGAGGCTATAAAAGGAATTAAGACGACAACAATTTCAAATTCGTTTTGCGATAAGGTTATAAAATGAGTAAGATGCTCGAGCTTGGCTCGTATTCAACTTGCTCAAAATGTTCATTTGAAATCAATTTATTATGTACAAAAGTCCAGCTCAATTTAATGCCAAATCACGATGCTCTATTTTACTTTACCTTTATTTTTGGATAGGTTTTAATGTGGTGAATAGGGGATGCTGTGGAAGTGGACTTTTGGAAACATCATTCCTTTGCAATTCGCTTACCCCAATTTGCCCTAATAGATCAAAGTATGTCTTTTGGGACTCTGTGCATCCAACTGAAGCATCAAGTTCTATCATTGTAGAGGCTAATCTTCCTGCCATCTATTCCATCATTCCAGATGAACAATTGTAATATTTATTTTTATCAGAACAGTTGTAATTTTAAGACTCTTTTTTGTACTAGTACCGTGATGTGGTGAATCTACATCTTTATACCCCCACTATCAATCGAGTCATGTTATGCTTTTGACAACTATCAAATTTTTTGTACATATGCCCTTGTTTAAATCAATAAATTAGGAGATGGAGTGAAAATTTTGAAAAAAGAAAATAGTTATTACAATGTTTGGATTACTGTTTAGGAAGGAAGAGAAAATGCATGAAGAGGTTTGAAAGTGTTGTGAGGGGAAAAGAGAACAAATATTTTGTGACTTCTCTTCACCTCTAAAATTGGGAGCAAAAGTATAAATAGTGAAGTGTATGTACAAAAATATTTTCTAATATATAATATTATACCCTTTACTTCTTTCTTTAATATCATATATGAACTTAAACAATCTCTTTCCTTTATGATCAATGTCTAACCAAACAAAAAAAAAAGTTCCATTTTCTTTCTCTTTATCTAACCAAACAAGATAAAAGGTACTTCTTTTTTTTTGCAGCAAAGGAAAGAATTATTATTGATGAAAGAGCTGCTTAACACCCCAAAGAACAAGGGAGGAAGAGAACAGGCCCATTAAACTACCCCCTTCTCCACACCCAAACCAGCATCATACGATACGCACTGCCCACCCAAATAAGTTGGTAAGACACCAACCACTTAGCTGGCACCAGCTTAGAACCATCCCCACTCCACCAGCCACACTAGCCTTTACCAATAAGGCCGCCCTGATTTTGGTTACAAGAACAATTTTCTCCCAATCCACCTCAACATTCGTGAAAATGGCCTTATTCCTTGCAAGCCAAATTGACCGAATGGCTGGTAGAAAAACAGATTGCCACAACTTTCTTCTCAAATTTCTATAAGACCTATAAACCACCAATCAAATAGGGCTTTAAAAGTACCAAGGGTTACCCACACCAGCTCCCACCACTTCATTAGGCCAGACCAAACCTTCCAAACCATGCTGCACTTGACCAAAATGTGATTCTCTGTTTCGTCATGACAGAAGACACAATCAAGGTTGGAGTTTGCTATTAGAATGCTCTAGGTAAGCCTACCAACAAAAAAATTGGCATTTAGGGGGACCCAGCTAACGTCAAACAACCCTTATAGCAACACTTTCACTACCTTTTCTCACTTTCGATGAGATGGAACATATCTTTCACCAAAAAAACCTTACTCTGACGATCTCCACCATACCCTAGTTGGTCAAGACTGAATTCAAATATTTAAAAATGGGCCACCACCGATGGAGCTCCCATGAGAAGAGACGCCTCTTGAAAGGCACCACATCTTCAAAGCAGACACCAACAACAAATGAATGCTTATCAGCAAGGGACAAATCCTTACAAGTAGGTAAAAGGTATAACCTAGGATAGAGCTCCTTTAAAACCTACTCCCTCCCAAACATCCTCCCAATAGCTGATATGTTGGTTGCATCCCAATTGTAGCCCCATATTCTGTTTCAAAATTAGCCCAGCCACCTTGTTGTTATCCCCCAAAGCAACTAAGTCCCTCCACACACCCTGCGCCTTAGCAAATTACCCCTCACTTGGGAACCACTAGTCTTCCTTTCCACCATATTTGTGATTAATTACATTTCTCTATAGTGTTTTTTTCTCACACCCATATCTCTACCACAAGATAAAAAGTGGAGCCTGATTCTTATCATTAAGAGGAACAATCTCTAAACCCCGATGTTCTAAATTTGTGGACACTTTCTCCCAGGCCACATAGTATTGCCAAAAATGGAGCCTGATTCTTATCATTATTAGGTTTTGTCACAAACTAGCCAAAAATGGGAAAAGGCTTAAAAAACCTAATAATCTTTCCTTTTGACAATTTTGTGACAAAACCAATATATAGCACACATCATGCATCAACTCTATCCATTCATATTTATATCATGCAACCATCAAATATGGGTTTCTACTCCCCCATTTTGGCATGGAATTGACAGTGAGCGAATAATCTAAATACCAATGTAACCATCCATGACATGCAATCAAATATCATTTTTTGAGAAAGACCATAACAAAATCCATAATTATCATGTTGTCAAGACAAATATCCAATGAATGCAAGAACTTAGGGAGCTTAATAAGATACGTACACAGAGATCAAGAAGGGGGAAACTGAGAATAAAAATGTGAGAAAAACTGGTCCATTTGACCATAAACAAGGCGTTGCTCGTCCCACAAAGACATCTGGTCCTGACCTATTGCAATGACATCCATGCAAAGTCGCCCCATCTCTTCCTCAAGCCGGGACATGAACTCGGCAAATCATCCCCCTCAGTTGAACTTCGAAGATCAATCTTGGGATTGAGACCCAACTCTCCTCAGTACCTCGTTAGTTAGTTATTTCAAGCTAAACAAGAGTACATATCCATTTTCTGAAAAGGAAATAAAAAAGATGGAGGTAATCCCCTACTCCTCTGTAGTAGGGAGTTTGTTTTAAACTACCTTGTGGACTCTGCCAGATATTGCCCATGTTTTTAGAGTTGTAAGTAGATATCTCTCAAATTTAGGAAAAGACGATTAGAATGTTGTTAAGTGAATTCTAAGATACTCGAAGGGTATGCCCAAGATGTGCTCATATTTTGGAGGAGCTGATCTGGTCTTGAAAGGTTTTACAAATGCTGACATGGTAGGTGCCCTTGGTGTTCAAAAATCAACATCTAGGATTTTGTTCACTTTTGTAGCGGAGCTGAATCATGGTAGTCTAAGTTGCAAAAGTGTGTCACTTTGTTCATAACCGAAGTAGAGTATATAGCTATTGCTAACACTGGGAAAGAGTGTCGTTACAACAATTCCTTCAGGAGCTGGGTTTGAAACATGAAGAATATAAGGTATATTGTGACAGTCAAAGTTCTATTGATCTAAGCAAGAATTCGATCTACCACTCCCTTACGACAAATACATTGACAATTGCTACCTCTGGATACGTGAAGTAGTGGAGAAATAATTGTTCAAATTGGTGAAGATTCATACTGACAAGAATCCGACAGACATAATGACAAAAGCGATGTCAAGGACAAGCTCGAAGTCTATAGAGACTTGATCAGGATGGACTTGATCCAAATGAGGAGTCATCAGCTGTATTCTCTTTGTGATGGGTGTGAAGGGAAAAAATTGTTGAAACTCCACACCTCGAACAACCCCAACCAACACTTGTTGGCAATCACCTAACATGATCAATGACCAAATCCTCCAACTGCCTCATCTCACATAACATCCACAAATCTTGACTTTATCAACTTTAAGCATGCTTGTGAATAGGAATCTTTTCTTTCCTCATAAAGTTGGACATTGTGTAGTACCAATTATGGTGCACAACAGGCCCAAAAAACTCAAAAACCAAATCAATCCGACCTATACTGGTTGAGTTGGCTCGGTTTTTACAAGTTATTACTTTGGTCATGGGTCCCAAAAAAAGTAAACCGATAATATTGGTTTGGTGCCTGAGTTAGTCGGAGGTTAACCCAAACTAACCCAAAAATCGAACCGTATGGACCCGATTAATGTGTGTGTATATATATACATATGTAAATGTAATTGGCATGTTTTTGGGTGTCTCAACAAAACCATATAGTGTCTGTTTTTTGGTTTGGGTTAGGACGCTTTAGGTTTCATTATTTTGTTGCATGCCTCTCTTTTTCTCTTTTTCCTTGGCTTTACTCCCAGCGCTCGCTAGGCGCTCGAGAGGCGATCAAGCGCTATCTTGGCACTCGTTAAGCGCTCAAGAGGCGCTCGAGCGCTACCCTGATGAGATGTTTTCTAGTAGCCTTTACTCGTTAAGCGCTCGAGCGCTAGTCTAACGCTCTCTAGGCACCCTTTTGGCGCTCGAGCGCTGGCCCCTTTGAAGCTTGGCCCTTGCCTTTCCAGTTTTCCCCGCTTGCTAAGGGCCCTTAGAGCGCTTGAGCGCTCTTAAGCGCTCACCATGCGCTTGAAAAGCGCTCGAGCGCATCATTAGGTGCTTGAGCAGCGCTCAAGCGCCTCTGTTCAAACCCTAAGTAATTACGTTTATGGCGCTAGCTAGCCGCCTGCGGCGCGCTCGAGCGCTCTGAGACAGTTTCTTGCTACCTTCGTGTACAGTATGTAAGTTTTTGCCCTTCTCGTTTTTAAAGCACCAAAAACCATTGAAAGAGTTAGGAGTGACATTTTTGGCACCTTTTGTTTTTCCTACACTTTATCGAACTCTTTGTCTGTTCCCTTGTAACAATCATAGAGTTTTTGATCCTATTAAAATGCACGCAGCACCTAGATTGTGTTACTCTCTCAGACTTTAAATTTTTCTACATATTTGGTCATTCATTCATACTTAAAACTTACTTGGATCAGACATTTGCCGTTGGGTTATTTGGATCGGGAAGTTGAAGCAGCTTTAATCTGTGGAATCTCAAAGGAGCTCGGGGAGCTGTCACAAGCTACAAAGTTAGGTCGTCGTTGGGTAACAGGTGTAAATTCTTTGTTCTTTTAGCTTGTACCTTTTTTATTCATGTGAAAAGTATTTTTTGTGTCGGTGTCGTGGTTTTCATTCCGGAGTTTATCTCAAGAGTTTCCATGTTATATCTTGTGTTTATCTTTCATGGATGTTGATTATTTATTTACAAATGCAAAATAATCTTTCGAATTTTTAAATTGTCCGTGAATTAACATATTCGCCTCCCTCTAGGATTAATCGGGTTTATCTACCGTTTTTCAACATATATAAAAAAATATTAACTATTAGATTATATATATAATTATTGTAAGATTCATATAGAAATAATAAAAAAATTTCTAGTTTTACAAATTAAAAAAAATTGGTCATTAGATTATATAATTACTATTAATTGTTATTTATTTATTATATATCATTTATTTTTGTGATTTTTTTTGTTAGATATTTTTCATTTTTTTCACTAAATAGATTATAAAATAATTATTTAAACTTTTATTTCATACTTTTATTATACTATATGGGTGCTAACTTTTATTTGGTTTGGTTTGGTTTGGTTTAGTTTTACAATATGATTGAGTTGGTTCTGTGTCCAAAAGATTAAAATTGATAAAAATTAATTTAATTTTAAAATTAATACGAAACCAAAGCAAAATCGACCCATGTGCACCTTTAGTATCAATAGTAGTGAAAATAGAGAGAGTTCCTCCTCCCCTACAGTTGTATCTTCTTGATTCATTAAACTCTTAGTGTTCTCTTCGTAAACATAGGATATATATCGGAACAACATAAAAATTATGTCTATTATTTTTTAGTAGTTGCTTAGTGTGATATTATGATCCTAACATCAATAGCATTATATTTCATAGCACATGTGAATTCGCAATTCTTTCTACGGTTTCTTTTCCGTACTCCTAGTACTAGTTCCCAAGTGCATCCTAGTTCAATGTATATATGACCCTGCAAATTATTATTCTTGTCTTATTCTTCTCATTCTTATTTACTCCTTGTTGAGATAATTACTTATTTATTTTATTTATTTTTATTTATAATCAAAGTTTTTTTCATTTGATCAAAGTATTATATTTTTTTAACTTTTTATATCGAGACTAGATAAAAAAGTAAAAAATATTGTTTAGATTATGAAAAAGCTAAGGAAAAACAAAACTAAGCCAATAAGTAACGCTGCTTATTTTTTTTTAAGTACATTTTTTCTTATCTTTTTTATCACAATTTTTATTTAGTTCCTCTCATCGAGACAATTAAAAAAAATCAAAATAACTAACAAATGAAATATTTCAAAAATGATAAAAATAAACAAAAGTATGAAAGTTAATTTATGCCATATAGAGAGCCTATAAAGATGGACTTCTTATTCTTTGTTCTTATTCTTATCATTCACGATTGAGAACATTTATTTTCCACTTTTAATTATCTAGCTAAGCTGAACCATCAATAACATTATTAACCATAATCAGGGTATTTGGTAAAATTACTACTAGTAATTTTTAGCTTTTTACAACTAGTTTTAACTATAAATTATAATTTTTTCAAACACTTATAACTTCTACTATAAATTATAAGTATTTTTCTTCTATTTCAATTACAAATTACAATTTTTACCAAATACTCATAAATTCTGCTATAAAGTACAATATATAAAGTACTATTTAGCAATGCCAAACACCACCAATATTTCAATTCAAATGGGTTTGAAATCCCTAAAAAAAACCCATGAACCACTATTATGGTTATTACCATTATTTTTTAAATACTATTGAAATGACAGTTTAATAAGATGCTAAGAGTTAAATAGGGATTAAAAAAAATTCACTATCAATACATTTGTAAAAATAAAATTTATTATTTTTACAAATATCAATGTACTTTATACAAATCACTTACAAGAAAAAACACTTTTGGCGACCATTGTTGCGATCAAAATAGATTTTGATCGGCAAAAAATATACTTTTTGGCCACCAAATAAATTGTCATCAGTGAAGAATATACTTTGGCAAGGAAATAAATTTTGATGGAAGAATACACTTTCGACAACAAGATAAATTTTGGTCGGCGAAAGATATACTCTTGGCGACCAACATACTTGTTATCTTTTAACCTATTAAATAGCCGTTAAAATTTTTTACATTTTTTTATCAAAATGAGGCGCTACACCTTAATATATATTTTTATTAAACAACCAATCAAATAAAAAAATATACCGACAGAAATAAAAAAGTTTCAAAAAAGAGTAAAGAACCTTCACAAAAAAAAATAATAATTTTCACAAATAAAAGATATCAAACCTCCACGCAAAAAAAACACAAACTCTTACGAGAAGAGGACCCAGTATTAGATAAAACAAAAAAAATAAAAAATAAAAACCTCATAAGCTACTACTCCGCAACCTTCATCAAGGGAACTATTGCCTCCATCTTTACTTTATTAGGTTGACATTTTTTTATCAGAAATGCTCATCTAGCGTGATAAAATACGATAAATAGCATCATATTAAGGTCTACAAATATATTTGAAATTATATCTAAAAAGATGGAAAAAATGGTGGCAAAGAAATATTTTTACATTCGCATCAAAGGCACCAAAATTATAAACTTTTTTTCAAATATAATTTATAAATTCAAAAGCTCACTTATACCAAACACCTGCTATTACAACCACAGCTAACAAAATGGCGCAGTAACATGGTACTTATTAATGACGGAATTCAATTGATGGCACAACTAGGTATAATTTGCAATCTCTAGAAGTGATGCCTTCAATAAATTCACCGAAAACTAACATTCTTGCTTCATTTGCTAGATGCCCAAATTTCGAAATAAGGACTTTGATAGAATCACTCACAATAAAATTATAATGCACGAAGCTAAGGGAATTTAGTTTTTTAAAAATTTAATGATTTAAAATTTAGGCATTGGGCTGCTTGGTTAAGTTTTCTAACCTAGTTTTTAGTTTTTTACTACTAATTTTAAGTATAAATTATAATTTCTTTCAAATACCCACAATTTCTATTACAATTTTTAATAATTTTTTTTTCTTTTTCAACTACAAATTATAATAATCACCAAACACTCACAACTTGTGCTATAAGTTATAATTTATATTAAAATTTAGCCTGATTATTAAGATTTTGGGATAATTACACTTACCTCCCATGAAATTTAAACTTATTACGGGGATCTCCCATGTGGTCTCTGAAATTATACTAACATTCTCTGAGATTTAATTTTTAATATCAATTACACCAAATTATTAAAATTTTCGTTGAAATTTAACGAAAATTGTCCATTCCACTCCAAAATCACCCTTCAAACCACTACCTCCCCCCCTCCCAAAACCACCATTCTCACTCCAAATTTCAACGGAATTGTGATTTTGGAAAGGATGGTTTTGGGGTGGAAATGGTAGTTTGGGGGGGAGAAAAGTGGTTTGAAAAGTAATTTTAGGGTGGAAATGATGGTTTTGAGGTGGGAGGGCAGTTTTCGGTAAATTTTAACTAAAATTTTAACAGTTTGGTGCAATTGATGTTAAAAATTAAATCTCATAGAATGTTAGTGTAATTTCAGAGATCACATGTGAGATCCCTGTAATAAGCTTAAATTTCAGAAGAGGTAAGTGTAATTATCCCTAAGATTTTTAATTAAAATTTTAAGTTTTTAATTTCTCGTAACAAGAGAAATTTTAAAAATATATAAATTTAAAATAAAATTATAAAGAAATACTAAAAATAAAAACAACCATTTGACAAAAATATTGAAAAACACCCATATTATGCTACTATTTTACCGTATTCAGTTAACTTTTTTTATAGTAAACTGTGTGTTTAACTTAAATTTTAGAAGGAGGTTGGCAGTTCAGTGGTCTTAGTATTATAGGCTCTTCACCCAATCAGCAGTTCGAGTCACCCCGACCCCCTTCTCCCCTTCCCTTCCCTCTCCGTTGCCATTGTACTTCCCATCAAAAAAAAAAAAAAAAACTTAAATTTTAGGAGCGACTACTATGTTATCAATTTTGCAGCATAG
>JAOTRH010374812.1:0-35748 GCA_034768845.1 Heliamphora exappendiculata | reverse complement strand
ATTAAAAGAAGCTTTTTGTCCACTCATAGAATTCACCAAGGAAACAGCTCAACTAAAGACTCAGACCTAAAGCAGCAAAACAAAAAGGTCTGATTTATGTGATCATTTGTAAATTAACTCAAGGCTATTCACACAAGCATACACATGAAGCTCTTTTGTCCACTCCTAGGATTCACCAAGGAAACAGCTCAACCAGAGTGCAACCTAAACATGGTTTTAAATATCACCGAGATCGTTATGTATCAAAAGTTATGTAACGGTATCTTAGGCATACATTCAGATATGTACTCTGGTATCGAAATTGTAAAAAATTCCTAAAGTATTGACCGATTTGGTTGCTACGTATCGCGTATCAGTGCCGTATCAGTCGATACTCTCAATACGTGACTGTTTACACCATAATTAACATTTTCCTGTCAATAGTAATATTTTCTATTTAAAAACCTGTCAATATTTATAGGCTTAATAGAAAATAATATTATTATCTAAATGGCCTATTATATTTTATGAAGACTTGATGAAAGATAATATTATATTTAAAATGCCTAATATTGCTAAGGATGGCAAGTGGCACTCCAAGGAAAGACCGGCGATTAATGGAAGTTATTATATAAAATGCCTAATGGAAGTTATTGACACTTAGCATCGTAGGACTTATTATTGTATTTTAGGTAATTATTAAAAATTATTTATGGAGTTTTATGAATAGTTGTATATAATCAATTGTAAAGGAACACAAATTTCATTAATACAACAACGAATTTTATCTTCTTTTTTTCTTTTAATCTTTCATTTGTGCATTAGGAGTAACGTAATGTAGATGGTTCATATTCTTCAAGGATCTTCAAGGAAAGATACTCAACATTTATCGAACAACCGTAGGCGAGTGATAGTATTTCTTTCTTGTAATCTTTGTTTCTATTTTACGAAAATTAATAAAATCATATTTTATTAGTCTTCGATCCTTTATTTTCTTGCCACAATTTCTTGATTTGTTCAGCTATTTA
This sequence comes from Heliamphora exappendiculata, assembly GCA_034768845.1. Taxonomy (NCBI): domain Eukaryota; kingdom Viridiplantae; phylum Streptophyta; class Magnoliopsida; order Ericales; family Sarraceniaceae; genus Heliamphora; species Heliamphora exappendiculata. The sequence continues at coordinate 34,741 of JAOTRH010374812.1, read as the reverse complement.
AATTCCAATGAAATCTTAAAACCAAGTATTGAACCTCCGCACCATCGCATTTTTAACCTGTCGATGACGATCTTGACGGAAAAAGGTTATTTTTTGGTAAACAGTGACCTAAGACAACCTAACAATTTGGCTTCGTTTTTCTCTCTAGAAATCTATCTTCATCTTCAAAATTAGGCGTCAAAATGTTAATTAAAAACACTCATAAATGTTGAATTTGTAGTAAATAAAAATCACGAACACAGTTACCGATTCCCAATATAGACTGACTGATTCTCCCAATACCCATTACATGCGACCGCGACCGTAACTTTTGCCATACCGCGATTTAAAACCCAAAACATAAAGCAGCAAAAAAATAAGACTGATTTGTGTGATCCACCAGACGGTTGAGTCATTTCAAAGATAGGACCGATCAAGTCAAAACTATAATATGATTTCAAAAACTTCTTAGCCCATGATGTAAGATCTATTCTTTTAGGGTCGGGCATTCCATCAAGAGTTAGAGATGTATCAAGTTCATTGATTCACTAAAGTATGTACCGAGGTTAAAACCTTGCAGGTACCAAATAGAAAGATGGATGTTTTACCTTTCCCAATTGAAAATACCAATATCAGGGGAAGGCTACGGGTGCAAATTATACATTACATAACATAAACACCCCTCAAAGTTTGCTGCCAGTGCTTCTCAAAAGAATGGTACAATATTTATTAGTTATTATATCTTCCCACCAAACGTTTATTTTTTACATGAAACATGGATGCCCAGTAATTACGTACGTGTTGTGTTGCCCTTTACCCAATAGCTTCTTAACTAAGCAGAATGTTTAAAGCAACAGTTCATCTGTATTATTCTAATTCTATGAAACATCCTCTATTATTATCACCTTTTATCATCAAAAACTCAGAAGAAAAATATTCCTCGTTTACATTCTTAAGTGCCTTACCATTACTAAATACCCATTTACACATCAACAACAAATGCACAAGATTTGGAGGCACTGTTGACCCTCAAGTGAGCCATTTAATAAGAAACAACTCACATTTGATCCTACCAACAGTTTTTTCTTTCTTGCTGCTCCACCATACATATCACTGAAAATGTTCAATGATTCTCGCCCACATTTTTATATCCTAAAGCTTCATAAGATGAGAAAAAAAACTTCAAATAGAAAGCATACATAAATTTGAAATTCAGAAGATCATGGGAAATGTGCTTTTAAACCTACATATAGTAGTTAAACATCATCAAAAAGGACAAGAAAAGGGAAGTCATTACTCACAGAACTTCACATACCTGAAAAAGTAAGTTTGTTAAACAAGTTATAAGAACAACTTTTGCCATAACACTAAGCAAACAACTGCCCAAGGAGAAACCAATAACATGAATCATGATATAACAAAGCAATTAAAATAGCTCAATTCTAGAGCTCTAAATCAGAAATTCAAACCATACAATCATACTAAAAGGCACTAACCAAAGGTCACCAGACAGATATGCCTCATCTATAACAGTACCACGTACACAGAACTAATCACAGTGCATATGCCTACGTTCATATGAATGGCTGACATCATTTTCTGTGATTGATTCTGAGCTTGGATTATGTGTCCCTACACCCTGTTCTTCAGTATCAAGAATCAACAACCTCAAAGCTGATAATTTACCTGAAAAAAACCCTCATTCCCTGAGGACTTTAGTGCTTCCAGTAGCAGTTTCGTCTGTTCGCGAACCAAATCCAACCGCTTCAAGTAAAGCTCAACTTCCTCCAATCTGAGCAGTTTCCACTTCTCCTGCAACTCAAACTTCTGTGGGGCACCAACCAATTCCAACCCATCCTTCATAATCTCCGCCTGCAAACTCGATTCACCGATTCTTCTACCGAAAATTGGCCGAGACGCCTCTTTAGTTAATTCAACCTCCATTCTTGGTCCTTCCTTCACTCTTTGGCTCTGATTCTTTCTTGCTTCCCCATTAACCTTCACGATTGCTTTCCCATTACGAACTCCGACACGATTAGCTACGCCGGTCCATATTTTCTTCGACAGTTCGTAAGCTTTTTGTTCATGGGGTTTCAAAAGAATCCGATTCTCCTCTCCCTTACTAGCACTTTTGCTCACGTTGTTCTCGTACTTCTTCTTCAACCTCCGGACTTTGTAATACAATTGGGTCTTGCTAACCTCAACGCCCAGCGATTTCTTGATGAAATCATGGAAAGCCTTCATGTCGGCCTCCGGATCCGCAGCTTTCTTCACCGTGTACTCAATCATTCCTTTCAGAATCACAATCTCGTCGTCCTCACTCCACAGCCTCTGGAACAACTGCTTCTTCTTCTTCGCATCATCGCCGGTCTTCTTCGCCGCCGGGTCATCATCTTCAACAGCCGAATCTGCAACTGCCGCCGCCGCCTTCTTCGCCCTCTTCGAGACTTGATTGCTGTGGTTCTCGCTCTCCACTGCGCGTTTCTTAGTAGATGTTGGTGCTTCTTCCATGGGCTGCGAGGCGATAGGCTTGGTATTCGGGTCAGCTCGGCGAGTAGGGTTGGGTGACTCAGATTCGGATCGAGACTCGTCGGAGGACGAAGGTATGGGGTTCTCTGAGGTGTGAGTGGGCTCTGGTTTCTTCGGAGCAGAGGGATTTTTAGGCAGAGGTGTCGAAGTGTTATCTTCTTCAGATTCTGATTCTGATGCGTCTTGATCTTCGTTTTCTTCTGACGATCCTTCTTCTTTCTCGGAGGACGATCCGTCTTGTGCTTCTGCTTCGGGTGGATGATTATGTGCCATTGCAGAGAGAGAAATTGCTTAGAATCGGGACTGTAATATTCTGGTGAATGGTAATCTCTGTTGAGTTGTAAGGAGTTACTCACGAAAAAAAGGTTGGAACGGCAATATGCCGGCGCAGGGCGGCGGGCGGCGGGCGGCGGCGTAGGGCTAGAATGAGTGTCTGGGTTTTTATGGTTTATTTTGGCTTGCAAGGTGGTCTATGTCAAAATTATTGTAATTTATAATAAAAATAGGAATGTTTAATAAAAATTATAATTTATAATTAAAATAAATAAAAAATAATTATAAATTATAAATATTTTAAAAAATTTATAACTTGAAAATAATTACAAAAAATTAAAAAATTCTACTTGACGTAAAATTAAAAAAATTCAAAGGTTTGTTTGAAAATTTAATTTTTCTTCAAATTTATTAGTTGTTTAAGTAATATAATTTTATATATATTTTTGAAAATATTATAATTTTATTACACTCGGATATTTTTTTATAAAAATTATATTTAAAAATTTACAAGTAAAAATTTATTAAATAATATTTATGTTAAATATAAAATTATATAAAAATATAATAATTTTTTCTGTCTTATAACTCTTTTGACTGGAAATTATTTTAAATTAATTTTTTTAATTTATTATTTTTTAGCTTAAAATTACTTTTATAATTTACCAATTAAATTTTTTACATATTTACTTAAAATAGTCACCAAATGAGTCCTTTATTGAGATCGAGATGAAAAAAAAAATTAAAAAATAAGTGAAACCGAACAAAGATAATAAAAATAATTTATTTATACTAATATATAAAGGGAAGCACCCATGTAATGTTTCTCTTCAAATGAATTCAAATGAATTCACGTGAATTTTAGATTATTAAAAATAATTTTAATTATTTTTTGTTTTTTTTAAATATTTATCAATTTTTTTATTTATTACTTAATTTTAAAATTATAATTATTTTTAATTTAAAAATAAAACTATTTTACAATTTAATTTTTAAAATTTTTTAAATTTTTAAATATAAATTTGTACACGTATGTATGTGCCAATTGCAAGTAAAATTTATAGAATTAAAAATAACATATTAAGTGAAGAAAATAACAATTGATAAATAATTAAAATAAAAAAATATAAGAAATAAAAATAAAATGAGAAATAATATAATATTTTATGATTTAATCTTGTTATATATTTTAAAATATACTTTGGGCATGTTTGGATAATTTTTATGCCAATTTTTTTGTAAAAAAAAAAAATCGACTTTAACTTGCTATGCTTAGTTTTACAAAAATAAAACTAACATTTTACCTATTTTTTAATTCAATAAAAAAATCAATATATATCACAAATATTTTAATTTTTTTTCAAATAAAATTATTATTATACCTTTATTTTAAAAAGTCAACCATACTCACAAAAAAAAATCATACCATATCCCAAATAATACAATTTAAAACTAAAACTAAAAGTATTTTAAATATTTTAATAAAAAATAAAAAAACACTACAAAAAATATTCCACACAATCTAACTTTTTTAATTTTTTTTTAAAAAAAAAACTAAATCTCTTAAAAATTAAACTTTTTAGACATTTAAAATAGACACTTTATCTAGTATTTATATATTATTTATCTAAATATTTGTATTTTATATAATTAATAGCAAATAGAAAAAATTAAAACACAAATATACGTGATGCAATGAGTAGAGAAAATTTTCATTCTTAAAAAAATAAAAGTAAATTCGAATATATATATATATATAAATATAAATATAAAAAATTATTTTTCATTACATGTTTAGTTAGTAAAAAATAGGAGCATAACTGATTTATAATTTTATTGTGATGTATAATTTTATACTTTTGACATGATCTATTTTGTGGAAAAAAAAATTGGGTAAAAAATATTATTATAGGTTTAATATTTTGTTGTGACAACTAAACGTGCATTAAAAAAATAATTATTTTTTTATCTTGTTGTATCGAGTAGACATGAACAAATAATTTGAGGTTAGTTGTCAAGATGTTCTGATCAATATCGCGAGTATTGAGTGATATTGTATTTTTATGCATAACCTAGGAAAGTGAATTTTAGGAATACATGATTTTTTGTCTTTGAACATCTAATTAACTTGTTTATAAATTCGATTAGAAACACATTGATTTTAATTGAAAGTCTAAGTTAATTTTTAAATTTGAGAGATAGTCCAAATTGTTGAAAGTCATGGCTTAACGCATAAATATAATACATGTTTATTGTCTAGTGTCACTTCATTATACTTTTGCACTTAGAACATGAAATTGTCCTGAGAAAGGTGTTGATTTATACCATTATTCTTGCCTGTTGAGAGCAGTTTATCTACGTTCACGTGAGATCATCACGACAAGTTTAACATCTATTAGCAGGATAGAGAAATGTAAAACATATAAAAAGAGAGATGTCACATAATATGGTAGTGGAAATAGTATAATATAGTATGGAGTTTTTTTTTTTTTATCAGGGAATGGGAGAGCCAAGATTTGAACTCGAGTTAGTGAGCAAACCAAAAGGTCCCTTAATTATTGGGACGAACGCTTTGCTCCAATATAGTATGAAGTATAGGCTAAGAATGATGAAAAAATTTAGAGTTATGCTTTTACACTTATGTTTTCAAAAATATTGAGAGGCTGAGTTACTCTAGATGGGTCGACAAATAATATATATGAGCCTCATTTGAAAATCGATTTTAAGCTGACTTTTGTTGGAACATATGTATTATTTCAAAGAAGGCACATCCCACATTGCTTAAAAATAACTTCTTACTTGTCCATATATATAGAACTCTATTCTTGGGCTTATGTATGTGATTAGCCCCAAGGGAAAGTCTCGCGCACACGAGAACAAGGCTCGGCCCAAGGAGTTTGTGAATTTCGGTCCAAAAACCAATTAACCAAGTGTGCGTTGCGAGTTTCGCTCGCAGGGGGATGTAAATCCTCTAGCTTGGGCCTCACATGTGTGCACAATAGCCGCACCTTTTGCTTCCCTTCCATTTTGATTTTTTAACTCGTTTGACATAGTTTAATACTATATTCATTTGCAATTTTAAATCTCTCATATTGCAATGCCAGACTTTCAAATTACCTTTTATTATCCTTAATTTATGAGCCTCATTTGAAAATCAATTTTAAGCTGACTTTTGTTGGAACATATGTATTATTTCAAAGAAGGCACATCCCACATTGCTTAAAAATAACTTCTTACTTGTCCATATATATAGAACTCTATTCTTGGGCTTATGTATGTGATTAGCCCCAAGGGAAAGTCTCGCGCACACGAGAACAAGGCTCGGCCCAAGGAGTTTGTGAATTTCGGTCCAAAAACCAATTAACCAAGTGTGCGTTGCGAGTTTCGCTCGCAGGGGGATGTAAATCCTCTAGCTTGGGCCTCACATGTGTGCACAATAGCCGCACCTTTTGCTTCCCTTCCATTTTGATTTTTTAACTCGTTTGACATAGTTTAATACTATATTCATTTGCAATTTTAAATCTCTCATATTGCAATGCCAGACTTTCAAATTACCTTTTATTATCCTTAATTTATCCGTTACAAAATCTAACCCCCTTTTTTCGCAATTAATTATTAACATTTATATATCCGTGGCATAATATCAGCCTATTCTTCAACGTAATTTATGCAAAGATACCCGCTTTATTCCTTTTGTGTATGTGTTATCATCCTAATAAATTGAGAGGCCTTCGATTGTTTTCTACACACTGAAAATCAATTGCTCTATGTATTCTCATTTTCTGATCCATCCGAATACAAGCTAGCGAAAGCTGTTCCTGTATCGCATTCATTGTGGGTGCACACTTGACGACGAGAGGCTGTGAATCTTAGAGGATAAATACACCTAGTCCTACTGCACCAAGAAACTTTCTCCGAGGGGTCCACAACTACTCTTAAGGAGAGTATACTCTGTACACGCCTACAGCCGGTGATTTTTATCCATTTATAGTTTTTCATGAATTTTATAACAATCTTAAGAGTAGTTTCCGGATACCAACATATTTACTGCTACTAAGGCTATACCCGACGCTACAAGAATTGAACTATTCAATGGTCTATTCTTCAAACGTTGGCAGCAAAAGATAAGACTGGTAATGGATATCTCAAATATTTTATACGTACTCTCATCTCCTCCACCTGAAATTGGATCTGAAAAATATGAAGAGCTTTTTCCGATTTGGGATAGAGCCGACAAGATTTGCAAAAGCATCATCTTAAACTCATTATCTAATGAGCTTTTCGATGTGTACTATATCATGGAACATGCCTCTAATATTTGGAATGCCCTATTTAACAAATATGTTGTCAAATATGCTAGTACTAAGAAATATGCTGCATAAATTTTTTTGAATTATCATATGACAGATGACCGCGAGGTTTCTGCTCAAATCCATGAGTTTTACCTTACTGCGATGGAACTCAAAAATGAAGGGATGGAATTACCAAAACCTTTCATTGCAGCTGCGTTGTTTGAAAAACTTCCTGATAGTTGGAGAGATTACAAAAACAACATGAAGCACAAGCAAAAAGATATGATACTAAAGGAGGTAATCATTCATATCTGAATTGAAGAGAAGAATATGATTCTAATGAAAGCTCAAAAGGCAAGGGAGCTCGCTACTAAGGCGAATGCCGTGATCCAAAAGCCAAGAAGAACTATTGGAAAACCAAAAAACAAACCGCATGGTACTCAACATAATCCAAAAGGTTAGAACTTCAAAAAGAGAGGTAATTGCTATGTTCATGGAAAACCTGAACATCATGCTCACCAATGCAGGCACAAAAAGGGAAATGACAATCCTGTCAAACTAAGTGCAAACTTGGTTGAGATAGATGTTATTGCTGCGGTTGTTTCCAAAGTGAACATGGTGACTGGAGAGAAGGATTGGGTGGTAGACTTTGGGGCTACCAGGCATATCTGTGGAAACAAATGTGCCTTCACCTCCTACACTTCTTTTAGAGAAGGGGAAGAACAGATTTTTATGGGGGATTAGAGCTCCTTACCTGTTATTAGAAAAGGAAAGGTTGTGCTTAAGCTACTGTTTGGAAAGGTCCTCTATCTATCTGATGTGCTCCATGTGGTACAAATTCATTCTAATTTTGTGTCTGTCTCTTTATTAAGCAAAGTTGGGATCCAGGTTTCTTTTGAGTCGGATAAAATGATTATAACAAAAAATAATATTTTGTGGGGAAGGGCTACTGCAACAATGGATTATTTGTTTTAAATATCTTTGAGGTTATAAATGAGAATGTATCTTCTTCTCCTTATACAGTTGACTCTATTAATACTTGGCAAGGCAGATTAGGACATGTGAATTTCTCATAAATCAAGAAAATGAGAGAACTTAACTTAATCTCTAGCATGTCTTCTAATAATATTGAAAAATGTCAAATATGTGCCAAAGCAAAGATTACTAAAAAAACTTGTAAAAGTATTGAAAAATAATCTAAACTTCTTAGTTTAATTCATACAGATTTGGGAGATCTAAAGAACAATCCAGCTAGAGGCGGTAAGAGATTTTATATTACTCTTATAGATGATTATTCAAAATTCACTAAAGTTTACCTCCTAAAACATAAAGATGAAGGAAAAGAGAAATCTTTAGTCTTTAAGACTATGGTATGTTGAGATTGGTGAAAAAAAACCATTTAAAAAGGTAGACTAATCGATCGGTGGTGAGATCGATCGATCGGTGGTGTCTACAGGTAAGAAACAGAGAGCAGTGTAAGACCGCTTGATAGACCGATCGATCCGTCTTTAGATCGATCGATCCGTCTATGCGGGAATGTATTTATAAGTTGCTAGGGTTGCAGTCGTCGTGTGAGAGTTTTATGTTTTCTGCTTTTGTTCTTCTATAATCTATCTCCCAGACCTTCTTCTTCTTTGTAACCTACAATCAATAGTGAGAGTATGTGATCCCGTGGACGTAGGCACAACTTGTCGAACCACGCAAACCTTTGTGTTTGTGTGCGATTCTCTCTTCTTTGTATTTATTCTGTATTTGTGTGATCGTGGTTGATCTTGGACGGGATTATTTATCGTGTTCTAATCCCTAACAATTGGTATCAGAGCTCCAAATTAGGAGGTTGACGAACACACATGGCAGAAGAAGGCAGATCGACAGGAATCGAGAAGTTCGATGGTACGGAGTTCGGTTATTGGAGGATGCAGATAGAAGACTATCTGTATGGGAAGAAGCTATACTTGTCGCTCTTGGAATCCAAATCAGAGGGCATGAAGGATGAGGATTGGGCGTTGCTTGACAGACAAGTGCTGGGAGTCATCATATTAACATTGTCCCGGTCGGTGGCACACAACGTAATCAAGGAGAAGACTACGGCGGATATGATGGCGGCACTGTCAAATATGTATGAAACGTCGTTAGTAAACAATAAGGTACACCTTATGAAGAAACTCTTTAACCTAAAGATGGCTGAGGGTACACCCGTTGCACAACACCTAAATGAATTTAATACCATTACGAATCAACTATCTTCAGTGGATATTAGTTTTGATGATGAAGTCAGGGCCTTGATTGTGTTGGCCTCATTGCCAAACAGTTGGGAGGCTATGAGAACGGCAATGAGTAATTCTGCCGGCAAGAACAAACTGAAGTATGATGATGTTAGGGATTTGATATTGAGCGAGGAGATTCGCAGGAGGTATTTGGGTAAGGTATCTAATTCGGGGTCGAATGCCGGTACGACATTAAATGTTGAAGTACATGGTAGAGATAATGACAGGAATCAGAATATGGGCAGGTCTAAGTCCAGAAGAGGCAGAAGTAAGTCTAGGTCGAGACGGCAGACTAAATGTTGGGATTGTGGCAAGAATGGCATATCAAGAAGAACTGTAGGGAGCAGAAGAAGAAGGATGACGGTGAGTCAGCCAATGCTGTGACAGAGAACGTCCAGGATGCCTTGCTTCTATCGGTTGATTGCCCTATTAATTCTTGGGTGTTAGATTTAGGAGCATCCTTTCACACGACTGCACACCGGGAGATTATGGACAATTATGTTACCGGTGATTTCGGCAAGGTATATTTGGCAGACGGAGAGGCTTTAGACATCGTGGGTACAGGCGACGTCAGAATCAGAGTGTCAAACAGGTCAGTATGGAAGATACAGTAAGTACGATATGTACCTAAACTGATGAGGAATTTAATTTTAGTTGGACAGTTGGATATTGAAGGTCATTCAGTGACCTTTGTTGGTGGCACGTGGAAAGTCACCAAAGGAGCTATGATAGTGGCTCGAGGAACGAAGACAAGTACCATGTACATGACTACTAGTACAAGGGATACAGTGGCACTGGCAGATAGTGGTTCAGACACGAGCTTATGGCATCAGAAGCTGGGGCACATGAGCGAGAAAGGAAAAAAAAATTTGCAGTCAAAGGATAAATTGTCGGGTTTAAAGTCTGTAGAATTTGATTTGTGTGAGAGTTGCATCTTCAGAAAGTAGAGGAAGGTCAATTTTCTAAAAGGCAGCAGGACACCAAAACCAGACAGGCTAGAGTTGGTGCACACAGATTTTTGGGGTCCTTCCCAAGTTGCATCTCTTGGCTACATTCTGGGATACCAGACTGTTTTTGGGCTGATGCAGTGAACACAGCAACCTACCTTCTGAATTGGGGACCATCAGCACCGTTGGAATTCAGAATTCCAGAGGAGGTTTGAAGCAAAAATGAAGTAAACTTATCTTTTCTAAAAGTCTTTGGTTGCACGTCCTATGTTCATATTGATGTTGATGCTAGAAGCAAATTGCAACCAAAGTCTAAAGTCTATTATTTTATTGGATATGGTGATGACGAGTTTAGCTACCGATTTTTTGGATGACAAGAACCGAAAGATCATCAGAATCAGAAATGTGGTGTTCAATGAACAGGTGCTGTACAAGGATAAATCAAAAGCCGAGACAGACAGTGTGTTGCCAGAGACGAAGAAATCTGAGTTCATTAACTTGGATGACATTTCTAAGGGAGCCAAACAGAACGGGGATGAGAAAGAAAAAGAGAACGTCAATCCACACGTGGAACACAGTACGCCAGTAACTATAGTCAAGAGGTCTTCCAGGAGCATCAGACAACACATCGATTTTCACCGTCCCTGTTCTACATTTAGCTTACTGACAGTGGTGAGCCAAAGAGTTATGCAGAAGCCTTACAAACCAAGAGTTCAAGAAAGTGGGAGTCAATAATGAAAGATGAGATGGATTTTTTGCTGATAAACCAGATATGGGAGCTGAGTAGATTGTCAGCTTGAAAGAAGGCTTTGCGCAACAAGTGGGTATACAGAGTGAAAGAAGAATATGATGGCAGTAGACGCTACAAGGCAAGGTTAGTTGTTAAGGGATTTCAGCAGAAGGAAGGAGTTGACTTCACTGAAATCTTCTCCCGGTTGTGAAGTTGACAACTATCAGAGCAGTGCTGGGAATTATAGCTGCAAAGAATTTGTTTCTGGAGCAGTTGGATGTCAAGACTGCGTTCCTTTACGGTGAGTTGGAAGAAGACATATACATGCGCCAACCTGAGGGATTTGCAGCAAAAGATAAGGAAGACATGGTTTGCAAATTGAAGAAGAACTTGTATGGTCCGAAACAAGCACCAAGGTAGTGGTACATGAAGTTCGATAGCTTCATGTAGAGTGCTGGGTTTACTAGGTTGGAGGCAGATCATTGTTGTTATGTCAAGAGTTTTGACAGCTCATATATCATTCTACTGTTGTACGTAGATGATATGCTCGTTGCTGGATAGTGCATCAAGGAGATCAACAAGTTGAAAAAATAGCTGTCAAAACAATTTACCATGAAGGATTTGGGAGTTGCCAAGAAAATCCTTGGGATGAGGATAGTTAGAGACAAAGCTGTAGGAACTGTGAGACTATCTCAGGCATAATATGTGAAGAAGGTGCTGATCAGGTTCAACATGAATGGCGCAAAACCTGTCAGTACACCCTTAGCATGCCATTTCAGGCTAACTAAGAATCAGTCTCTAAGGACAGAGCAGGAGCAGGAGCACATGAGCAAGGTTCCTTATACATCGGCAATTGGTAGCTTGATGTATGCTATGGTCTGTACCAGACAAGATATCGCACATGCAGTGGGAGTAGTCAGTAGATACATGAGCAATCCAGGGAAGCAACATTGGGATGTTGTCAAATGGATTCTAAGATATTTGAAGGGGACTACAGATACGTCCTTATGTTTCACGAGGACATGACTGAAACTGCAGGGCTATGTAGATGCGGACTTAGCAGGCGATATTGACAGTAGGAAGAGCACCACTGGGTTGTCTACACTTTTGGGGTACAGCAGTGAGCTGGGCTTCAAAGCTACAGAAGATTGTGGCGCTTTCTACGATAGAGGCAGAGTATGTTGTAGTGACAGAGGCTGAAAAGGAGATGGTTTGATTGCAAGGTCTCTTGGATGAGCTGGGTAAGAAGGTTGACAGAGGAACGCTCTACAGTGATAGCCAGAGTACTATCTTTCTTGCCAAAAATCCAGCATTCTACTCCAGGACGAAGCACATGCAGCTGCGGTATCACTTCATTCGCTCTTTACTGGACAGCAGTCAGTTGAATCTTGAGAAGATTAGCGAGGCAAAGAATCCAACTGATATGTTGACAAAAGGCGTCAACATTGACAAACTAAAGCTGTGCTCGACTTCAGTTGGTCTTCAGGGATAAAAGACAGGAGGTTGGGTCACACAGATCTGAGTATTTATTTTGGTGATTTCAAGGCGTTGGTGAGGTTGATGGGATTTCTCAAGGCTTGGAGTGGTTTACTTCAAGTGGGAGAATTGTTGAGATCGGTAGAGAAAACCCATTAAAAATGGTAGATTGATCGATCGGTGGTGAGACCAATCAATCGGTGGTGTCTGCAGGTGAGAAACAGAGAGTAGTATAAGACCGGTTGATATACCAATTGATCCGTCTTTAGATCGATTGATTCGTCTATGAGACCGATCGATCGGTCTATGCAAAATATATTTATAAGTTGCTAAAGTTGCAATCGCCGTGTGAGAGTTTTATGTTTTCTTCTTTTGTTCTTCTGTAATCTCTCTCAGACCTCCTTCTTCTTTGTAACCTCCAATCAATAGTGAAAGTGTGTGATCCCATGAACGTAGGCACAACTTACCGAACCACGTAAACATTTGTGTTTGTGTGCGATTCTCTCTTCTTTGTATTTATTCCGTGTTTGTGTGATCATGGTTGATCTTGGGCAGGATTAGTTATCATGTTCTAATCCCCAACATGGTAGAAAACCAAACAAATAAAAAGACGAAAAGACTTCGCTCTAATAGAGAAGGGGAATATACTTCTAATACTTTTAACGAATACTATGAAAATTAGAAAATAATTCATGAAATTACTCCGCCATATTCACCTGAATCAAATGGGGCAACTGAAAGAAAAACTAGAACTTTAAAGGACATGATGAACGCTATACTTAAAAGTCAAGAGGTACCTAATAACTTATGGGGAGGAAGCAATTTTGTTTGCATGTCATTTGCAAAATAGGATTTCTTTTAAGAAAATTAGAAAAACTCCCTTTGAACTATGGGTAAATCATGCACCGAACCTTTCGTATCTACAAGTGTGGGGGGTGTCTTGCTAAGGCAATGCTTTCTAAACCCAAGTAAAGAAAAATAGGATCTAAAAGTTCTGATTGTCTTTTTATTGATTATACTGATGGTAGTGCTGCATATAAATTTTTTGTGCCCAAAAGTGATGTGTTAGAATCAAACACAATTGTTGAAACTAAAAACGCTACGTTTTTTGAACATGTGTTTCCTCTTAAAGTCTCAATAGAAAAACCAATAACGAACACCCATTTTGAAATGTCAAATGAAAACTAGAATGTTTTGGAACCAGAACTTAGAAGAAGCAAAAGACAAATAAAGGCAACCAATCTAGGAGATGATTTTTTTACGTTTTTGTTGGGTGATGATCCTTTAACCTTTAAAGAAGTTGTAACTTCACCAAATGCGTCTTTTTGAAAAGAAGCTATTAATAATGAAATTGAATTTATAATGGCTAATCACACTTGGAAATTAGTTGACTTGCCCCTTAGGAATAAACCCATTAGATGTCAATGAATTTTTAAAAGAAAAATAAAACCTGATCGGTCTATAGATAAATTCAAGGTTCGCTTGGTTGCAAATAATTTTTTTCAAAAGAAAGAAACGGATTACTTTAACACTTATGCACCTGTGACTAGAATTTTTTTTCTATAAGAGTATTAATTGCTTTAGCATCTGTACATAATCTTATAATTCACCAAATGGATGTGAAAATGACCTTCTTCAATGGTGACCTAGAAGAAGAAATTTATATGGAACAATCGAACGATTCCACTGTTCCAGGCAAAGAACAAATTGTATGTAAATTGGTTAAATCATTTTATAGCTAAAATTAAACACCTAAACAATTGAATGAGAAATTTGACTCCGTGTTGATTTCTAACGGATTCATTATTAATGATGGCGATAGATGTATATATGATAAATCCTTCGATACATTTGTTGTAATTATTTGTCTTCATGTAGATGACATGATTATATTTGGAACATCTTTAGACATTATAAATGAAACCAAATGCATGTTGTCATCTAAGTTTGACATGAAAGACATGTGCGAGACTAATGTGATTCTTGGTATCAAAATATCAAAGACTAATAATAGTTTAGTGCTCTCACAAGCACATTACATCGAGAAAATACTCAAGAAATTTGAGCATTTTGATTATAAACTTATGTGTACTCCATATGATCGTAGCTTACATCTTGGTAATAGTAACGGGACTCTTGTGTCATAAACTGAATATGCTCAAATTATTAGCAGCTTGATGTACTTAATGAATTGCATTAGACCTGATATCGCTTATACTGTTAACAGACTCAGCAGGTACACGCAGAATCTGAGTAAAGATCACTGGAATGCTATTTCTAGAGTAATAAAGTACCTTAGAGGTACTATAGATTTTGGCTTAAGATTTTGTGGATTTTTCGCTGTACTTGAAGGGTATAGTGATGCTAACTGAATCTCTGATTCAAATGAGACAAAATCTACAAGAGAATATGTATTCACTCTTGGTGGGGGTGCAATTTTTTGAAAATCTTTCAAGCAAACCTGCACTGCTCGGTTCACTATGGAATTTGAGTTTATCGCCTAAGAAAAGATAAGATCTGAGGCTTAGTGGATTAGAAACCTCTTAGTAGATATAGCTTTGTGGGTGAGACCAGCTACGCCTGTGTCTCTACATTGTGACAGCTAAGCTACTGTAGCTAGGGCAAGGAATAAAGTCTACAACAGTAAAAGAAGGCATATACGCCTAAGATATAATATTGTAAGGCAGTTGCTAGGTGATGGGGTCGTATCCCTAAACTTTGTGAGGTCAGAGAGGAACTTAGCCGACTGTAGACACTCCAATTTGACCTCACCTAATCTTAGGCGAATTCGATGATGAAAACAGGTGGAATAGTGCATTGATACAATCCTTGGGAAGTGATCCAAACTTAGTATTTGAACCCAAAACCTTTAAACCAGTGAAATTTTGTCAAATCATCGAAACTTGCTGCCAAAGTAAGGTGACCGCCAACTTGCATTGTGGCGCCCATCAAAGAACTTTGAGAAAACCCTAGCCAAAAGTGGCGACCGCCACCTTTCATCATGGCGACCGCCAACTCCCATTGTGGCGACCGTCATAGAACTTTGTGAAAACTCCCAAAAACATGGCGACCGCCAACTTGAATTATGGCGACCGCCAACTCCAAATGGCCTGACGTGTCCTAAAACATGGAAACATCTTATTGATTGAAGAATTCTATAAATACTGTACCCCAGCCTACGTTTTCAGTACGAATTTTGAGTGAGAGAGACTCTGCCGATATATCGAGTGATCCCAAGCCCCGATGCCAAAGCCTTGCTAAAATTTCGAGTCCCGAACCTTCAACACCTACATTGAAGCCTAGCTTGCTTATATCACCACCCAGGGATTGACCCATTAAAGCACATTCCCGACTTGAGGATTCCGCAATCTAGGTACCTTGTTTGGATACCCGACCCTTCTAGCTCCACTTTCTACCTCTTTGGAATGGCTGGGTTATTTTGATCATTTCATTTTCAATTATGCTATTACATTACTCATAGTCGCTTTATTAATATTTGAATTCAATCTTTAGCTTATTTTGCTTATTTGTTTTGTTTATTTGTTTACTTATATTAAATTCATTCAATCATTAATTAGTACTAACATAATTTGAACAATACGACTAAATAATATCGTTATTGTTATAATCTAAACACTTACATAAAAATAGTTGTAATTATCAATATTACACCCATATTCTAGTATTTTGTTTTATTTATTTTATTTTCTTTTATATTAATTTAATGTCCTAGTATTTTTTTATTTTTTTTTTCTTTTAGTTAATTTAATTTTCTTTTACTAGTATTCTATTTTATTTCTTTTTCTTTTCTTGTAATATTAATTTAATGCTCTATTTTGTTTCTCTTTTCGCTCAGTATTTCTTTTATAGTTTTCATTTTTCATTTCTTTGCATTTTCTTTCAATAGTAATGTAATTTCTTTTTTTAGTATTTTATTTTATTTGCTTCCTTCTAATACTCCATTTTGTATTTCTTTTTCTTTTAATATTAGTTAATCTTTAATGCTAATATGTCTTTTTTTTATGGCAATGTAGCTTTATTTTTCTTTTTATGTTCAATCATATTTTCTTTTCTTTCTTTTTAATGTTAGCTTAAATTAATTTCTTCTAACATTTTTTTTTCTTTTCTCTCAATATTAGTGTAATTTCTCTTTTAGTACCTATTTTATTTTTATTTTTATTTATTTTATTAAACCAAAAATCATAAAAAAATCTTTCAAAGATAGATTTTATCTTATCATTTTATTTTCTTTTAATGTAAATATAAATAGTTAGAATCTCATTTCCTAGTATAACATTTTTCTAAAACTCTTTTCATAAATTTCTTTTATAAACTTTCCTTTAAAATTCTTTTTATGCATTTTTTATTTTGCATTTCTCATTTTTTTTTACTTATTCCTTCATGTTAATGTATGTCTTAGTTTCTTTTATTGAAATCATGCTTAGAATAGTTTAGTTTATTTTGTAATAATGTATGTTTAGGTAATTTTAGCATCTTTTGGTATATCTTGCTATTTTATTTAAATCGTGATAGATAACTTATTTCTTTGAATATTGCATATGGGTATATTTCATGTATCATTTAGATAGAAATTGCATGTCATACGATTTAAGATTTTTCTTTTACACTTATTTGGTTTGGAGTGTTATGTACATATATTATGTATTTTTCATATTTGATTTTGGATATTCTCTCTTGGCCTCTATTTTTTTTATTTGCATGCATTTGAGAAATCATATTAAAGAACCAATGATGATTAGTAGAGGCCAACCTTACGGTTGGGCGAACGGGGTGCCTAATACTTTTTTTGATTCGTACCTTAGCCCCCGAACCCTCTTTTCTCTGGTTAATATTTTTAAGATCAGTGGATATTTTTTTTTCTTAGTTTTTTTTAAAAACTAAGTGGCGACTCCATTTTTAATAAAAAGAATTTTCAAATTTTAATTTTCAAGGTGTTTAAAATATTTTCTAAAACATCTTTGAATTCTCCTATTTTCGACCCCTAAATCCCAACGGCACAGTATTTTCTGGCGACTCTGCTGGAACTGATTTTCAAAATCAAATAAGATGGCTAGACTTGAAAACATCATTGGTTCTTAACAAGATTTCTCACTTGCATTTTTGCATTCATATACATTGTTCTTTAACTTCCTGCCTGGTCGACTCGATACCCTGAACGTTAATTCGTTTCAGAGATTATTGGGAAGACGGGCAACCCTTGCTGACTGTACGCTATCATAGGTGCAGTAAAAGAGTTCGGACGTACTGTTTGACCATGTCCTGCACCACTCCAGGTATGGGAGGTATATACCTTACTCTAATAAGAAGGTACCATGTTCCAAATTGACCAAAACCAGCCTGCTGTATATAGTGAACTTAGAACCTCCCAATTAGGTGCTGCTAACCCTAGTAGGATTATTTATTTATTTTATTGTATGTTTTGATTGTATATTGTTAGGATTGTTTTGCCCGGATTAGGTTAGTTCCCTTCCTAGGTTGGGCTTGAGTTTTCCGTTATCCTTCGCATAGGTTAGCTTTTCCTTCGAATTTTTACCTGAATTTCAGTTTTTCATCATATTCGGTTTCTCTTACCATAATTTTCTTCTCGGGGTCATACCAATATTTTGTTTAACACCTCTAAGGTAGCTTCTCTCTCCTTTGGGTTCTCTCCGGGTTGTTGGTTTTCTCCGCATTTGTTTAAGCTCATTTTTCTCAAACCTTTGACATACCTATGAGAGTCAGTCCTTTCTCCTTACCGTTATGCTGCCCATTTTTTATCAAAATTTTAGAGAGTTAAATCTGTTTCTTTGTCGGAGTGCTTTAGAAACATAGGTCGAATCAGTCTCTTGAGGGATCGAATAATCTTCTTGCCGGAACATCGTCCGTCTAGATAGAGCCTTTTCTCTAGAACTTAGTTGATTCATTCCCTTTGGTTCTTATTCTGGGTTTTCAGATGTTCCGTTGTTATGTTACTAGCATGAGCCTGACATGGGCATTATTTCAATTTTTGCTATTTGGGATATTTGGAAGATTTGCTGTCTATTGTCTGAACTCTTTCAAAAAATATCTGAAACTGGTTATCATGCTTGTGGGACTAGGTTTCTCTGCGGGATTACCATTGGGCCAAGAAAAGTACGATCAACTCGTGTCTGGAAAAGATCAGTGATAGGAAGACTGTGTAGGATATCTGAACGACTGACTGAGTCAGCTAGAATGGCGAAAGATGAGATGAATCTGGCAGCCGTAATGAGGGCAATTACTGATATACAGAAAGCCATAGAGCAACAGACTCAGGTCCAAGTGCATTGTCAGGCACATATTCAGGCAATTCAGGCCCGTATTCCTGTTGTGAATGGACAACCGGATGAGATGAAAGAGAATGGAGAGGACCTGTGGAATGATAATCAAGTCCCTAATAGACCACAAATCGCTCCACCACCACCACAGAATCCTCGACAGGTGATGGTTGAGGAGGAAAATATCGCTCAGTCCAAGGAATTTGCATTAGTCGAGAAAATTAACCGGATGAAAAAAGTACTGACGAAAGCTAAAAGAATAGAAGAATATATGCTGGACGTAGGTGGTCTGTGCCTGTTTTCAAAGGCGAAGCTATCAGAAAAGTTTAAGATGCCTGACATGAAAAAGTTTGATGGAACCAGAGATCCCAGAATTTATCTCCGAATGTATGTAGGTACCCTGTCACCAATGGAAATTGATGACCAACTGAAAGCCTAGCTCTTCCACTGATCTCTTTCTGGGGCAGCCCAAAAATGGTTCATCTCCATTGGCGTAGCAAAGACCAGAACTTGGGAGAACATAGCTACGGCATTCGTTAGCCAGTACAGTTATAATGTTCAGTTAGATGTAACTACTCGTGAGTTAGAGACCACTCGCCAAGAAAACAGGGAGTCTTTCGTTGATTTCTTGACCCGCTAGAGGGGTAAGGCCGCTAGGATGACAAATCGACCTTCTGAAAAGGAGCAAGTAAGGATGGTAGTAAAGAATCTGCAACTCTTTTGAAACGCTATCTGATTACACTGCCACTCTCCATATTCGAGCAGTTATTTGATGTCGAGATTCAAATAGAAGACGCAATCTAATCCGGTGACATTGAAAAAGTAGAACCCAGTCAGAAACCAACACGAAGGACTTTCTCCACAACCAACCAAAATCCATTCGTTGCTCGCTCGGGCGAGGTGAACCTTTTAAATCTTTCTTCTTCCACCCATCCAGCAAACAGCATTCAGCAGTTAGATAATGGCCAACAGCAACAAAAGCCGATGAGGGTCTTCACTCCTCTCAATATTTCTTTATCCACCACCCTGAATCGACTCATCGAGAAGGGGCTCATCAAGCCATTGGACCCCATGCCTATTCTCGACCCACTTCCTCTGAGGTACAATGCCTCCCAATACTGTGCCTTCTACCAAGGCCACGAGCACTTAACAGACAAGTGCATGACACTCCGTCATGAGATCCAGAATTTCATTGACAACAAAGTGATCCCTCCTCCATCAGCTACCCCAAAGCTGAATGTCACTACTAATCCGCTCCCGAGTCATGCCAGGCAAGCTGGAGTGAATTACATGTCTTTGGGCGAATCAGAGAACCCAAGTCAGCATATCTGTTCTGCACGGTTGCCACGCCCTCATGTTGCGTCTACTGAAGATCAGTTAGCATGTCATTTGTCATGATTAGAGGCAGTCGAGATAGGATGGAGGAATAGAATGATAACGCCTGGGAATGGTATCAATCGCTAATCCAAGCTTACCAACAAGAGGATGAGCGCAATGAAGAAGACGATTGGCCATTAGATTATCCAGCCTGACCCTATGGATTTCGCCACGTGCTTGATGGAATCACCTTTCCCCACCTTTTTGAGGAGGAGGTAAGGATATGCAATCGACAAGACCGAATGGACCGTGTACACGTCGACGAGACCGAATGTACACGTCGACGATATGCAATTCTATTGGCTGGTAAGGATCGTGTTGAAATCAGACGAGACCGAATGGACTAATTTTTGGGCTATTCGGGAATAACAAATAAAGTTTATCGAGGAGGACATTTGGGAGGAAATCGATAATACCTGGGCTATAGAAGATGATAAAGAAAAGAAAGGAAGACTAGCAATCACTGATCTAAGTGATTTATAGGAATTCGAGAGCCCTCCACTTCTGAACGAGTTACGGCAGGGCAGTACCACAATAATCGAAATGTGGGATCCCGAAGAGGGTGTAGAACATCTCACCAGAAGCGGGCGACACTTCAAACCAGCCCAATTGGAAAGAGGGCAGCCGAGTGAAAAAGAAAAGGAGAAAGAACAGGAAGAGAAAGATGATGCAGTGTTGAGACAATTGTAGAAGACACAAGCCAACATCAGCATTTGGGAACTACTGATGGCCTCGCACAAACACAGGCAAGATGTGTTGAAAGTTTTGAATAAGGCTAGTCTCCCGATAGAGGCTACCCCGGAACAATTGATTGGGCTCATCCTACCATCCGCTAAACCAAATGTTATTTCCTTTTCTGATAAGGATCTGCTTGCTGAGGGAAGAAGCCACAACAAGCCGCTCCACATCACTGTCAAGTGCCTGGAAAAATGGGTCCCAGTAATCCTCATCGATAATGGGTCCGCCTTGAATGTTTTCCCATTGAGAACAGCCATTTGCTTAGGGATGAGGCCGGATCAGTTCACTCCATGTAATCAAGGGGTGCGAGCCTATGACAACACCAGAAGGGATGTACTGGGATTGGTGTCATTCGTCGTTTCAGTAGGACCTTTGGAAACGTCAGTAGAGTTTCACATACTAGACGTCCGGGCTTCCTTCAATCTGCTATTGGGCAGGCCGTGGCTACATGATCTGAATGTTTAGACGGTACCCTCTATCCTTCACCAAAATTTGAAATTGATAAAGAACAGAACAGTGTTGACCACCATGGAGAGGACAGTATTCATCTCCCGAAGGGAGGAGAGGGCACAACTCTACTAGAAGTTCAGTACAGTGAAGATGACGTGTTGGTTAGTGATTTTCAGTTTGATGAAGATAGGGCTATTCAGACAATAATGAATGAGAAAGAAAGGTATGTCAATCCACAAGCTTTAATGATGATGAGGAAAATGTCCTTCTTCTCTGGCATGGGATTGGGACGTAAACTGTAGGGAATCCAAGAACCCATTCAGGTATTGCTGACTTCGCACTGTTTTGGTCTTTGGTATGAGCCAACGGAAGAAGATCTGAAAGGGCCTAGAAGGGGACGAAAGGCCAATTATTCAAAAATACTCAATGGACACTTCGTCAAGGAAGGGGAAGATTTTTCGTACTATGGCTTTCCAGAGCCATGGATCGACGAAGAGACTAACCAAAAGCTGCCGGGGTTGAAAATTTTTTTCAACCATCAATTGTCCGACACCAAGGAAAAAGAGACATTGGAGGAGGAAGGGAAGAAGGTCCGAGAGGAACACTGGGCTAACAAACTCGACGGTACTAATCTAGGAATACTGTTCAACGAAAAGATGGCTCAACTGCGTATAACTGAATCAAACTGTTTCATGATGGGCTTTAGTGCACCGACAGATTGTACCAAACTCATCGCCGATACGGCTGCAAAGGAAGAAAAGAATTGGACCATCGAGTCTGATGGTGCGCACATTATCTATCCCTAGTCCGGGATCGAGTCTGAGTCTGTAATCGATGGCACACCTGTTGGTGCTTCTCTCTTTTCTTTTGCTATCGTGTTTGTAATTCCCGCTGTTTCTAATGAAATGAACGAAATTTCCAGTTACTCTGATTTGTTTGATTTATTTCATACGCTTTTTGATAATTTTGAATTCAATGGGAATATCCCCGAAGAAATAAAATTTTTAATAAAAAGAGAAGAAGAAATGCGTGCCAAACCAATAATTGAAAAAATTTTGTCAATAAATCTAGGTGATAAAATTAACCTGTAAATTGTTCAAATTGGGTCCTCTTTATCCTTAGCTAAATAAGAACAATTAATAATTTTATTAAAAGAATTCAAAGATGTATTTGTATGATCTTACGAAGATATGCCTGGAATTGATCCTGACATTGTCCAACACCACATCCCCCTATACCCTGATGCTAAATCGGTCAAGCAAAAATTAAGACGAATCCGACCAGAATGGGCTCTGAAGATCAAAGAAGAAGTTGCCAAACAGATCGACGCTGGATTCCTAATGGTAACTGAGTATCCGAAGTGGGTAGCTAATATAGTGCCAGTTTTAAAGAAAGACGGTCTTATCCGGGTCTGCGTGGATTTTTGGGATCTCAACAAGCCTAGGCCAAAAGATGATTTTCCATTGCCACACATTGATGTATTAGGCGACAGTACTGCGGGGCATGCCTTGTTGTCATTCATGGATGGCTTTTTCGGGTACAAGTAGATTTTGATGGATCCCGCAGACAGAGAGAAGACGACATTCACCACGCTTTGGGGCAGCTATTGTTATCGTGTGATACCGTTTGGTTTGAAAAATGTAGGGGCAACCTACCAAAGGGCTGCCACTACCTTATTGCATGACATAAAACATAAGGAGGTCAAAGTGTACGTAGATGATATGATAGTCAAGTCTAAGGATCAGAATAGCCACATCATAGCACTGCGAAAGTTCTTTGAAAAAATTCAAAAGTATAGGATGCGGCTCAACTCGCAAAAGTGTGCCTTCGGAGTCACTGTCGAAAAAATGTTCGGATTCATGATCACTCAAAGAGGCATTGAAGTCGATCCTTTAAAGATTAAGGCGATCTTGGACATGCCTCCTCCGAGGACCAAGCGAGTGGTCAGGGGCTTTCTGGGAAAGATTCAGTTCATCAGTCGATTTATCGCAAAATTGATTACTACCTGCAAGCCGCTCTTCCGTCTGCTGAAGAAAGGAGTTGAATTTGAATGTAATCACAAATGTCAAGACGCATTTGATGTCGTACGACAGTACTTACAAAATTCTCATGTTCTAACTCCTCCCGAACCTGACAGGCCACTGATCCTCTATTTGGTAGTGACTAATTTAGCTATGAGATGTATGCTTGCACAAGAAGGTGAAACTGGAGTCGAAAAAGTTATCTACTACTTAAGCAAAAAGATGACCGAGTCAGAAATACGATACACGCCATTGGAGAAGACATGCTGGGCCTTGGTTTGGGCTTCCCAAAAACTTAGGCACTACATGTTATCTTTCACAGTACACATCATCTCTCGGATGGACCCATTAAAGTATCTGTTCGAAAAACTGGCACTAACAGGAAGGCTGGCCTAATGGTTGCTATTATCAGAGTTTGACCTCCAATATGTCATTCGAAAGTCAGTCAAGGGCAGAGCAGTGGTAGAATTTTTGGCCGATCAACCTGTTGAAGGGGATGAAGACACGGAATTCCAGTTTCCCAACGAACAGCTAATGAAAGTTGGGAATGATAGATGGACTCTATATTTTGATAGCGCATCCAATCAATATGGCTATGGAATAGGAGTCCTTCTTGTCACCCCCGATGATTCACATGTTCCGTTGTCCCTAAAACTTAATTTTGAAGTCACTAACAATCAGGCTGAGTATGAAGCATGTTTAGCGGGATTGGAGGTAGCCTTAGAATTAGGGGCAAAGAAACTGGAAGTCATTGGGGACTCAGCATTGGTAGTTTCGCAAGCAAGAGGAGAATGGAAGGTCAGGGATGTAACCTTAATTCTCTACCATCTGGAGCTAGAGAAGCTAATACCGTGCTTTGAATCAGTGATTTTTACCTATGTACTAAGACTGTAGAACAAGTTCGCCGATGTACTGACCACCCTAGCATCCATGATAGACATACCAGCCGGAGTGTGAATGAGACCTCTGATAATAGAGTAAAAAAGAAAGTCGACATACGAGATGACAGCTGCTATTGAAGAAAGCACTGACGGCCTCCCATGGTACTTTGACATTAAGAACTTCATAGAGAAAGGAGAATATCTCAAGTTTGCCAGCAAAAAGGACAAAAGGGAATTACGACGACTATATGTGCAGTTTGTCATTTGTGATAGTAGACTGTACAAACGAGGACATTCTGGGGTCAACAAGTTGTGTGTAAACACTGAAGAAGGCCAAGAGCTGATGAAAGAGATACACGCCGGAGTCTGTGGGCCGCACATGAGTGGTAATATGTTAGCTAAGAAGATCCGACGACAAAGAATTTTTGGATGACAATGGAGACGGATTGTATACAGTTTATGCGGAGGTGTCATAAGTGTCAGATTCACGCAAACATCATGCACGTTTTCCCGTCTCAACTGTACAACATAACGTTACCATGGCCGTTTTCAGTATGGGGCATCGATGTGATTGGCAGAGTAACACCGAAGGCATCTAATGGACACGAGTTTATCTTAGTGGCTATTGACTATTTTACTAAGTGGGTAGAAGCTGCTCTACTCGGTGTTGAGAGCCTCTTATATTGCCAAATTCATCAAGCAAAATATCATTTGTCGGTACAGAGTTCCCCACGAGGTCATCTCGGATAATGGCTCACATTTCCAAGGGAAAGTCTTGAGTCTTTTCGAGGAATACCAGATAGTGGCTCATAAGTTCCCGCCATATCAGTCGCAAACCAATGGAGCAGTCGAAGCAGCGAACAAGAATATTAAGAAAATTCTGCAAAAGACAATCAATTGACACAAAGATTGGCCGAAACATCTACTATTTGTACACTGGGGATATCGAACGTTAATCTGAACTTCAACTGGGACTACGCCGTACTCTTTAGTGTACGGGATGGAAGCCGTGCTTTCCATTGAAGTGAAAATCCCCTCACTAAGAGTAGTGGCCGAAGCCAATATTCTAGAAGCAGAATGGTAGAGGAACCGAATAGAGGAGTTGGTTTTGTTTGATAAAAGAAGGCTACAAGCTCTATTTCATGTACAAGATTACCAAAGGAGAATAGACCGAGCGTTCAATAAGAAGGTCAAGACTCGGGACCTCAGAGAAGGGAATTTGGTCCTCAAAGAAATCAGAGCTCCTATCGTCGACCTGAGGGGTAGATTTAAATCAAACTGGTCCGGATCGTTTCTCATCAAAACCATCATGACCGGTGGTGCAGTCATTGTTATGGATTTGGATGGCAATGTATTCTCCACCCCAATAAACCTCGACCAGCTTAAAATGTACTATCTCTGAGGTAAAAATAAAGATAAAATAAAAGCTCGCTGAGTTGAAAATCGAAAAGGCGACTCAGGAAAAAGTTAGAGCAGCCCGCAAGGCCAAAAATCCGAAAGGGCGACCTTGGCAAAAGTTAAGGCACTACAAAAGGAGAGTGTTAATAAAAAAAGGCTATGAAATTTTTCTCAAAACAAAACAGAGGTTCTCAAATCCTCCTCCTTTTGCTGCTTGTTTTCCCTCTTTTCTGTCTTTCTTTTCTCTATCTCGTGTCAACCATGTCTTGTATTCAGCAGAAAGATCGGGACACTGCAACTCATGCATTTTCATCAATGAGTGAGATGGCTAAGCATCCCGATACTGTGCTAAAAAAGGAGCCCGCGGTGCAGAGGAAGACAAATGACCTCGAATACCAGGAAATACGATCTGACTTCACCCGAACTGCCGCATGATCCTATAAGGGTAGTAAAAGGTAGTCTGACACAGACCAACAAGCAGCACACCCAAATGATCCATAGTGGTCAGAGTCATAGCAGGAATCCACCACCAGGGGCACTGCCTGGTAATGTCTGAACCGGTCAGAGAGGAAAGATATTGTCGCCAAGATGCCTCAGTGTCACATATCTGATAGCGCGGATGGTAAAGGAAAGCAGCGGCATTGTGTCTATCAGTGGGAGGCTTTTGTATAAGGTTCACCTTCTCCATCAGCCATATCTACAGCAAGAATTAGAGCAGTGAGAGAAAGGTTTTGCAGTATAACAGAAAACTTGATACAAAGGAAGATGTTAAGACCACCTGGAGAAATAAAGGGCTACCAGTAAAGGTGGTGGTTTCGCCACAATGAACGGCGTCCAAGCCCAGTAGTGTCTCAGCCAAAACCAGGGGCACGAAGTCTTTCCCCATCTACATTTGGCCAGCAATGTCAACCATGACATAACTAACCCGCCCATCAGAAGGGACAAGGAGATACTGGGCAAGGAGGTAGAAGCAAAGTGCATAACGGCGCCGCAGCTGAAAGTCTAGATCGCTGAGGTCACCAGTAGGATAAAACCTCTCAATATGCCATGAAATGTTGAGACAGTCACCCGGGATCAGACGTGAAGCCTCCATCTTAAACAGACCGCAGAGTCGCATTACCTGTTGCCGAACAGAGAGAAAAGGAGTGGGGATGACTATGGAACTCCGTGGAGTTAAGTCCAAAATGGAAGCAAACTCCTCTATAGTGGGACAAAGTTCCTCAAAATCAAACCGAAAAACATGAGACTAAGGATCCCACAGTTGTGCAGTAATCGCTAGTAAAGGTCTGTTAATCTTCACAGTCCTCAATGAGAAAAAGGCGTTAACGCCAAAAGTGGCAAAGTTCAAACGTTCAATATGGGAGAGTGTTTCAATCCATGGAGAAAGAGGAGAAGCCATCTGAGTCCAAAAAACAGCAAATGGGGCCTTCAGAGCTATATTTATAAGGTAGAAAAGTGCGAAAATTTTTTTTTTTTTGTAAAAAAGACAATTAATGTGGCGACCTCCATCTTGGAACTGGCGACCACCAACTCTAAAAAGAACAGTACAGTGGCATCAGCTCTTTGATCAGACGACCGCCATGTTGAAGCAAGCGACCGCCAAGTAGATATTTTGAGAAAGTGGCGACCGCTATGTTAGAGTACGGCGACCGCCATGTTTGAACATAACAGGTATAGGTCAGCTTACAATTTGTGCAATCTGTGTGGCACCTGAACTATGTATCCATGACAGTTTGAGCAGTAAAGTGAAAGAAACCCATATAAGCAGATCGATATAAGGCAATAAATGGCACAAAGGCCCACAGTATATCAGAAAGTAATGTATTATGAATAAAAAATTAGGGCACGCGGGCCCAATAAACAGCAAAATGGGGCACGCAAGCCCATGAGTGTATGAAACTAGGGGCACGCAGGCCCATCAAAATAAATGTATCAAGAAGTAAATAAAGCTGGGGAAGGGGAAAGCTCTCACTCTCACTAATGTCTAGGACAAACTCGCCGGGAAGGGCCGGCCTCCTCCGAGCTGTCATCCTCGAAGAGTCTATCGAAGTCGTCACCATCGTTGTTGCCGGAGGAAGAAACAACTCTGCATCGGCTCCAAGAAGATGAAGCCGACCCTCTAGAACGAGCCCAAGAGGACGCCCGGGAACCACGGCCTCTAACCGGGGCTGGGGCCGGGGCTGGAGCCTGTGGAGGCACTACACCGACAACCAGAGCTGGAGGCTGTCAAAAGAAAAGCAAGACTCAAAGCATAATAAAAGTAGGAAAATGCAGAAAAATTGAAAAGAACACGCAAGCTACTTACAACGGCTACTGGCATGAAAGCAATGTCGATCGCCCGCATCGAGGCATCCATCTGCCAAACCATCACTCTCAAGCCGGTGACCATCAGCATCATCCGGTCCACCCACGCTTGATTAAAATACAGAAGAAAAGAAAAGAAGTCAGCCAGACAAATGATGTACAAAATAAAAGAAAGGAGTAAAGATAAGGAAGTACCTGGCCAATCTCTGCTCTGAACTCAGAAACTGGTGGGACTGGATTAGGAAGGGAGAGAGGGAAGCCATAGGCCATAGTCTGGATCTCCCAGGGGATCTCCGGACCTACCACTCCCCCAACGTCAACAACTCCAGCGCCAGCAGCAGCAGGACCAACGTCAGCAGCTTCAGCAGCGGCACCAGCGCACCAATACCAGCAGCCTCTGGTGCCTGTCCTCATCTCCTGCCTCATGGGTCAACCGGGTCGGGTCCTAGTGGTCCCATCAGATGAGGCCGAGCCCATGCTGTATAATCTCCCTCCGCTATGAGCAGCTCCATAGCAGGGGTCCCCAAGGTCTCCAGTAGAAGGTCGACCCGGCCTAGATCCTCAGTTCGACGCATACAGGCCGGGGGAACCACTGGAATCCAGAAGTCACTCAGGCTGAGCGACTGGCAAACCACTCGCTCTCCCAAATAGTACTCCCGCCCAAATGGGCCCTCCAGCAGGATACGCCTCGCAGCGATATCACGGCTGCGCATCAGATCTGCGCCAGCCCGATCCTCTACCCCCCTCCAGACATCCCAATGAACTTGTAACGTACAATACAATGCAAAGAACAGTAAGATATACGGTATGATGAATAGTGTGCAGTAAACAGTGCCCAGTGCAGTACAGTACATCGCAGTGAACAGAATGAAGAACAATGCAGTGTAGTACAGTGAACAGCGCAATAAGCAGTATAATATAGAAAGAAAAGAATTGAACAATAAAGATACCTGGTCAGGGGTCAGCCGGTCCAAAGACACCAAGAACCGGTCAATATCCTTCCCTCCAGCTTTCTTCCCCTTCAGCCCACGCGACCACCGGGCTGCTCGGGGAATGACCAGACGGTCTGCTGTAGAGTTCGCCGGGATATGAAGCCCGAGGAACTCGTAGGTCCATAACTGCAAAGAAGAAGATATCAACAAGAAGAAATAACAGATAATAGAATTGGAGGAAGAACTGCAGAAACAAAATCATACCTCTCAGACCCTCTAGTATCCCGTGATGCTGAGCTCCTGGGGGAACCGGGTCAAGGTCCGCATAAAGCTATAGAGAGTAGTCAGAGCAGCGCCTCCCCAGTCATAGCTAGCAACCCGGTCAAGATGAGCCAGGTCGTCCAAATAATGCAACGGAACGGTGTTCTCCTTGTTCGAAAATAAGGAGGTACCGAACATATACATGAGAAAGCCTCGGGCAACCCACTCGTAATGACGGGGCTCGGTGCACTAAAAGTGTCTGAACCACTCAAAGAACCAGGTGTATCTAACTCTGTCGCGGTCCATCTGAGCAGGAACAGCCCCGAGGAAATATAGCAACGCATCGGCGGACTGCGCAATGGTGGGATCGAAGGGGATGGAAGCTCCTCCAACTCGGATGCCGGTGATGAGGACAAAATCTAGAGGCGTCAAAGTAGCCTCAAAAGTGGTGAAGTGAAAGGTGTTGGTGGTATCCCACCACCGCTCGGCCAGGGCAGTCAGCCATACCCGATCATTGCTCGTTCTACCCAGCAGGGGTATGAAACGAGTAAAGCTGGAGGCATTGATATAAGCCCGACTGGGAGCAGGGAGGGCATCATACCACTCCAACACCCCCCCAGAGGCAGAATTCCCGAAGCCCCGAACGTAATGACCAGCCTGTAAAAGAAGAACAGATAGAGAACATATAAAGAACAAGTCAAGCAAGGCAAAGTGCAGGAAATATATGAAGGCAAAACCCTAGGAAACTAGGCACCTTAACCCTAGATTTGTGATTCCTAGTGATTCTAAGTTCTGGTACACCAGTCGAATTTCTATCATTCTTCCAAATAGAAAAAAACAAAAACAAAAACAAAAATCTTACTAAGATTTCTGGGATTTTTTAAAGATTTTTCGTAAATTTCTAGGTCATTCTTAAAATTTTTTTTAATGTTCTAAAATTGTCCTCAAATTTATAAGGTTTTCTAAAAATTTCTAGAATTTTCAAAAATGTTCCTAAAATTTTCTTAAAATTTTTCTCAAAATTTTTCTAAGATTTTTTCCAAAATTTTCTCAAAATTCTTTTAAAACATTCTAATTTTCCAAAGATTTTTTTCAAAATTTTCTCAGAATTTTTCTAAAATTTTCTAAATTTTTTCTACGATTTTCTCAAAATTCTTTTAAAATTTTCTAATTTTTTCTAAGATTTTTCCAAAATTTTCTCAGAATTTTTCTAAATTTTTTTAAAATTTTTGTAAGATTTTCCCAAAATTCTTCTAAAACATCTTCTAATTTTTTCTAAGTTTTTTCAAAAAATTTCTCAAATTCTTCTAAAATTTTCTAATTTTTTCTAAGTTTTTTCCAAAACTTTCTCAAAATATTTCTAAAATTTTCTAGTATTTTCTATGATTTTCTATGATTTTCTTAAAATTTTCTAAAAAAATTTCTAAATTTTTCTAGGATTTTTTCAAATTTTTCGAAAAATTTTCCTAAAATTTTTCTAAGATTTTCCCAAAATGTTCTAAAAATTTTCCTAAAATTTTCTAAAAAATTTTGTAAAATTTTCCCAAAATTTTCTCAGAATTTTTCTAAATTTTTCTTAAAATTTTTCTAAAATTTTCAGGTATTCTGTAAAAAAATTTGCAAAATTTTCTCAAAATTTTTCTAAATTTTTCTATTATTTTCAAAGGTTTTCCCAAAAAAATTTCTTGTATTTCTAAAATTTTCTGAAAAATCTTTCTGAAAATTTTCTAGATTTTTCTTAAAATTTTTCTCAAAATTTTTTGGAATTTTCTAAACATTTCTAAGAACTTTTTAAAAAATGTTTTTCAAAGTTTTGAAATTTTTCTCAAAATTTTCAAAATTTTCTAATAATTTTCAAAAATTATTCAAACTTTTAAAAATTTACCCCAATTTTCTAAGATTCATTCCAAAATTCTCAAAACAAAAAAATAATAATAAACAAAAAAAATCTAAAATCGAAAATCAAAAATCAAAAATTAAAACAAAGCTCCCCCCCCCAATTTGTGTTTTTCTCAAAATAAATAATAAATTTTTTAAAGATTTTTTCGCTAAAAATAATTGTCCCTTTTTGTAGGTTATTTAAAAGATCCTAATTGTCCGTACTGTTTTGATCTCCATTGCATAGGTACCTAAACTAAGTTCAAATTCCGATCATCATTCATCAATGAACATTCACACATCAAAATCATTCAACGCATCAAAAATAAATCATCATAATCAGTCATCATCATCAAAAAACACATTATATGGGGGATCCTACACATGCGTCTACGTTTAATATTCCATGCTCTAGTATTAAAACAAGTAAGGATGGGGTACTTACCAATGGGCGTCGATGAGATATATGATGGTCAGGCTCCCGCAAAAGAAGATCGACAGCAACAGCATCCTCGGGAGGCTCGTAGCATCTCAAGCCACGAGAAATCGCGCGATGAGGTAATGGATCATACGTGTGCGGGTCAAAAGGTGCCGGATGACCGTCTCCAACATCGGGGGCCAAAAAGTCAACCATGGCGGCCTCTGCAGCAGCATCAGCAATCGCCTGAGCCTCAGCATCAGCTCGCGCCTGAGCCTCAGCAGCTGCTCGCGCCTCCTCCTCAGCAACCCAGCAGGAGGCACGCTCCGCCTCAAGAACAAGGGCATTCATCGTGGCGGCAGGCTGCGTGGAAGTAACCCCACCAGCAGGAAGGCTGGTGGACGTACTCTCGAGAGTACCCAGGGAAGAGCTCCTAGTAGCAGCAGGACCCCATCGTGCCCCGAGGTCATCGTCTCCCTGACCCTGACCCGCCATAAAGAGAAAAGGGATCACAAATAGAAGGGTGAATATCGTGTAATAAAGTAAGGTTCTCACAAGGAAAAGAAAAAGGCTAAGAAAAGTGAGAAAGTAAGGGGGAGGCTGAGAGAAGACGAGAGAGAGTCTAAGAGCGTGAGAGAGCTAGAGAGAGAATAGAAGAGTGAAGAATGAGCCACACCCGCACGCCTCAAGGGGCTTTATGCGCGCCAGGAGTTAGCGGTCGCCATCTTCAATTCTAGCGACCGTCGAGTTTCCCAAAGGTTTGTTGGCGACCGCCAGGTTTAATGGGATCTTATCCGGCGACCGCGACTTTCAAGGGGTTTGGGCTTGGCGACCGCCAGGTTGTCAAGGGTCACGTCATGTGAGTATTTTATTATGGTATTTTGGGTTGCTTAAGGGACCGTTTGGGCGTGTGTTTTGTTTGTTTTATTATTATTTTTGTGCGCACCTTATTAGCAAAAATAATCCAAATAAATAAATAAATAATAAGTAATAAATAATAATAATAATAATAATAAAAAGAAGAAAAGAGAAAAATAATAATGCAAAAATAAAATTTCCTTATGATGAGTTATTTTGTGTACATTTTCAAAAATATTTTGTTAGTTTCAAAACTTTGTGTGTTTTTTTCAAAATAAAGATTTCTTTAAATTTTATTCTTTTTTTTTTGGCAATGTTTCTTTTCCGATAAATCTAATTCGAAACTATAACTTGGCTTTTAATTGTTCTTATCCCGCTTCCGACCAACTTTAAGCCGTAACTCGGCTTTCAATTATCCCGAATTTTAGATTTTAATTCGACCTATTAATTCGTGATTTTTCACTCCGATAAATTTAATTTTAAGCCATAAATTTGGCTTTAATTATTTTTAATCTCGTATCTCATTCAGAATTTTAGATCTTAACTCGACCTGTTAATTCGTGATAACCTCTCCGATAAATTTCAAAACCTTAATTTGGCTTTTATCTCATACCTCGCTCTAACTCATCGGCCCTTCTCATAATTCTAAACTGACATGTTGGTCCTCCTCATGATCATAAATTGACTCGTCGGTACTCTTCATGATCATAAACTGACTCGTCGGTCATTCTCACAACTTTAAACTGACTCGTCGGTTCTTCTCATGACCCTAAATTGACTCGTCGGTCCTCCTCATTACCATAAACTGACTCGTCGGTCCTCTTCATGACCATAAACTAATTCATCGGTCCTGCTCATGATCCTAAACTGACTCATCGGTCCTCTTCATAACCATAAACTAACTCGTCGGTCCTCTTCATGACCATAAACTGACTCGTCGGTCCTTCTCACGACCTTAAACTGACTCATCGGTCCTCCTTAGGACCCTAAACTGACTCGTCGGTCCTCTTCATGACCATAAACTGACTCGTCGATTTTCTTCACGACCTTAAACTGACTCGTTGGTCCTCCTCATGACCATAAACTGAATCGTCGGTCCTTCTCATGATCATAAACTGACCATAAACTGAATTATCGGTCCTTCTCATGATCATAAACTGACCATAAACTGAATTATCGGTCCTTCTCATGATCATAAACTGACCATAAACTGACTCGTCGGTCATTCTCATGATCATAAACTGACTCGTCGGTCCTCCTCATGATCATAAATTGATTCATCGGTCCTCCTCACGACCTTAAACTGACTCATGTTTGCATTATACTATACCTATCTGCATCATATTAGCATCCACATCATGCATCTTATCATTTACATCTTTGCATTTTGCCCCATGAACTACGTTCTGGTTTGATCCCTAGCAAAGAGGTACGTATGCAGCTCGATAAAAATTCGAGTACGACCAACATTATATGCATGCTTGTGTGCTTGTGGCCTAAGATTGACGGCTCGATCAAATGGTTGTTGTCTCTGGATCTTTGATATAACTTGCTTCACGCGTTGCTACACAAGTTATATATCAAAGAGGGGCAACTGTAGACACCCCAATTTGATCCCGCCTAATCTTAAGCGAATCTGATAATGAAAACAGGTGAAATAGTGCCTCGATACAATCCTCAGGAAGTGATTTAAGCTCGGTTTTTGAACCCAAAACCTTCAAACCCGTGAAATTTTATCAAACCATCAAAACTTGCTGCCCAAGTAAGGTGACCACCAACTTGTATTGTGGCGCCCACCATAGAACTTTGTGAAAACTTTAGCCAAAAGTGGCGACCGCCACCTTTCATCATGGCGACCGCCAACTCCCATTGTGGCGACCGCCATAGAACTTTGTGAAAACTCTCAAAAACATGGCGATCGCCAACTTGAATTGTGGCGACCGCCAACTCCAAATGGCCTAACGTGTCCTAAAACGTGGCAACTTCTCATTGTTTGAAGTATTCTATAAATACTATACCCCAGCGTACTTTTTCAGTTCGAATTTTAAGTGAGAGAGACTCTCCCGATATATCGAGTGATCCCGAGCCTCGATGCCGAAGCCCTGCTAAAATTCCGAGTCCTGAACCTCCAGCACCTACATTGAAGCCTACCTTGCTTGAATCAGCACCCATGGATTAACCCATTAAAGCACATTCCTGACTTGAGGGTTCCGCAATCTAGGTATCTTGTTTGGATTTTTGGCCCTTCTAGCTCCACTTTCTACCTCTTTGGAGTGGCCGGGTTATTTTAATTATTTCATTTTCAATTATGCTATTACATTACTCATAGTCGTTTTATTAATGTTTGAATTCAATCTTCAGCTTATTTAGCTTATTTGTTTTGTTTATTTGTTTACTTGTATTAAATTCATTCAATTATTAATTAGTGCTAACATA